>CAJNDV010000597.1:0-12186 GCA_905221635.1 Symbiodinium sp. CCMP2456
TCATGCCCTAAAGGTAAAGTATAGGGAATCCTAGCACCAATCCTCCTAAACTCATGTTCCAACTTTCTGGGGTTCACTGTAGTCGTTTTTCGAAGACTTCTGTGCAGAAAGTAGCCTTTTTCGGTGATTTCCGTGCAGATTTTTGAGCAGTCCAGCTGTTGCTTGGGTTTAGGGTTTAGGGTTTAGGGCAGTTCATTAGCTCCACCCCTTTGCACCAGCCTGGGTGAACAAGACTGTTGCATGTTTAGGGCTTTCAGGGTTGGGGTTTACCGGTTTAGGGCTTTAAGGGTTTAGGGCTTGGGAGTTTCGGGTCTAGAAGTTTAAGGTTTAGCTTAAGGGCTTAGGGCTTAAGCCCGAAACCCTAAATCCTAAACGTTTAGAGTTTAGGGTTTAGGGTTTAGGGGTTCAGGAGCTTAGTTTAAGGGTTTAGGGTTTCAGAGTCTGGTGCCCTGACAGCCGAGTGTTTCCGATCTTGAGGGTTGGGTTTAGGGATTCGCAAAGGTGTATTGCGCCTTCCGTATCCGTTGTTGAACCCTTGTTGATATGAAGCATCCCTTTGCACGGGGACCAGAAAGGGGTGTTTTAGGGATGGGAGAAAAATGTCAGCGAATTCTGCTGCAAATGATGTATAAGGTTTCGTATGTGAATTTTTTCGGCTCTAACCGCAACCCCGCAAACAAGAATAAAAGCCATGCAAGGTCGTGAAAACATACCCACTGGAAGCCAACCGGGATCCTTGAAAACACCTCTGTTTCACGTTCCTCCTCGTGGTTTCTTATCAAAGTTCTTTAAAAGATAGGATACTTGGGGTTCAGGAATACCTGCAGTTCAACGTTAATGACGAGCCTTGGGTGTAGGCCTTCAAGGGGTGAAAAGCTCCACAGCCTAAGCCCTAAACCCGAACCCCTAAACCCTACACCCTAACCCCCTACACCCGAACCCCTAAATGCTTAAACCGAGTCGACAGTCGCTTCAGGCTTTCGGGTTTGGGGTTTAGGGCCTTAGGGTTTAACTCAGCGGTCTAAATAATTACCTACGTTATTGTGGAGGTTCCTGATTGTAATTATACTACAATACATCCAAAACCCCAGTCTAATTATTAAGGCCCCTATATTAGGGTTTAGGGTTTCCTGATTTAGGACTACGGGCGTCCATGGCTTAGGACTTCATGGCTTCATGCTCCTGGGGTTTATGGTTTAGGGTTCGGAGGTCTGGTTTAGTGCTTTCTTTTGATTAGGGGTTTAGGGTTTAGGGGTTTAGGTGTTTAGGTGTTTAGGTGTTTAGGTGTTTAGGGTTTAGTTTAGGGTTGCCTGTTTTTCTTGCTCTCGTTCGAGCGATCAGGCTCTTGGGATGGTGTTCTTCGGATCGTTTCATGTTTCTTAGTTAGGGTTTAGTTTAGGGTTTAGGCTTTGGGGTTTAGGGTTGGGTTTAAGATGCCGGCTGCGACCTTACAGAGCTTACCTTTAATTCTAGGACATTTTCAGGTGGGTAGTTACAGTTATAGGAGCCTCATAGGAGGTCTAGATACATTATAGAAGCCTTAAATTCAAGAACCCTTATATACCCTGAACTTCCCACCTGTAGTTTCCGTTAACTTCTATCAGGACTCATAATATGAAGAAATCAGAAGAGGGAACCGATTGATTTGGGGGTTAAAGGTCGAGCGTCGAACAGCAAAGACTGATTCTGCACACCGTTTTGATCTTTTGTGACTCTTCTATCCCCAAGGGGCAGCCTGACTATTACTCAGGGGCTCATTTCGGAGTTACTGAAAGTCGGGGCGGCCTTGTCTTGACAACCTTGACAACAGGGATCCTCGAATCCCTAAGCCCTACACCCTACCTATAGGATCATGTATATAGGATCATACCTAGGTAAGCTGCGGCTTTCGCAAGCTCCCATTTCGAATCAACTGCCGTCACCCTGACGCCCCCCGGGCGGATCGCTTGGAAGCTCGCCGATGGGGCGGCGGCTATTTGGCCCTGAACTCTGCACCAGCCGCCTTGCCCTAAAACGAAGCCTTAAGGGGCTCCTACATAGGCGCCTTATGGTTAGTATGGAACAAAGTTGTTCTCGACAACAGCAGACTGGAATTACAATTCTTGCATACGATGCATGACGGTTCTCGAATCACATCATATTCGTCCTGTCCCTTGAATTGTACCTAGGCTTGTTCTGGGCACCTGCAGCACAATCCTCGGAATGTCCCGCACGCATTCCCCGTTGTCTGCGTTTTGCTACGGGCAGGCTTGAGGGATTCATGATTAGGGTCATTCTATGTTCGTACTGATGTTCCTGTCAATGTGACCATCACAGTCGACATGTAAGGACATAGCGATCTACTTACATATGTACACCCGTCCTTGTGCATGCGTTTCCTGCTGCCTTTATAGAATCAGAAAGTCCCAGGAAGAGCTGGCAGCAAGTAGGTCATGCCTTGGCGTATAGGGTTGAGGATAACAGTGGGGTTACAGGTGCTCGAATGTGGCTGGTTCGATGAACAGCCCTAAACCCTAAACCCTACACCCTAAACCCTAAACCCTAAACCCCCCTGCTGACTCGATGAATAACCCTAAACCCTACACCCTAANNCCCCCCCCCCCCCCCCCGCCCCTGCTTCCAACCTACTGGCCCTGGGTCTTGATCCGGCTGACCTGCTGTCATGCCAATGTCCTGCATGTCACCCATAAGAACAGCCCTACCTTAAGAACCCAAAACCTCCTTTTTTGTAGGGTCCCTAAAAATCCCATATTAGGGTTTATAATAAGAACCGACAAAAAAGTGGGTTTGGGGTTCTTAAGGTAGCCCGAAATCCTACCTAAGCTTTCCCATAGGCCCTAACGTAGTTCCTTTTTTTGGCGTTCATAATATAGAACCCTATAAGGTAACCCCAAAAAGGAACTACTCTGGGGCCTATGGGTAAGCCCTAATCCGAACCCGTCACCCTCGAAGCTGTCCGAACCCGTCACCCTCGAAGCTGCCGTAGCCATTCCCGATCCCTGAAACACGAGCCAGCGTTTCCCGAAACCCTAACTCCTACCTAGACCCTAGACCCTAGACCCTAAACCCTAAACCCTAAACCCTAAACCCTAAACCCTAAACCCTAAACCCTAAACCAACCTACCTTTTTTGGGAGACTCTTTTATGGAAAACCCAATAAGGAGCCCTAAAGAGCTAGGTGCTTCAGGGTCCAGGAAACCCCTCTAGTGTATACCCATAGGCCCCATAGTAGTTCCTTTTTGTGGCTTCTGTTTAGGATCCTAGTAGGTAATCCCCAACAGGAACTACTAAGGGGCCTATGGGTAGGTGGAAGGCGCAGAGTTCAAAATTGATTTTCCAGAACCTGGGTGGCGCGAGTCGCACCAGTCGGCATCGCTTCCCTCCAACTACGCCAGCAAAGGTTGCTCGGAGAGGTTCGGATGGCGTACACCTTACATCCTTGCAGTTTCGATGGAGGGCTCATGGGTCTCGATAAATGACGTCATAAACCCACTAAGCCGCTCCTAAACCCTAAACCCTAAACCCTAAACCGCTAAGCCGTAAATGATGCCCCAAACTTGTCACACCGCGGCGAGTCTAGGCTTCTCGCGGATTACGCAGCATGTATGCCGGTTCTTATCAGGGGTTATTACTACTGATGTTATTGTTAGTATGACCATTATCCTGAGTATGATTATTGTTATTATTTCGACTGTTGTTATAGTGAATACTGTCTATCGAGATGTTCATTCATTTGCTTATTATGATGTGGGTGCTGCCGGAAGTAGTTTAGGGCAAGTTTAGGGTATCGTTGCCCGAAAGAAACCCAGAGCTTTAGATATGTTTTGTATCTGGGTTTCTTAGCAGTCCTGTCCAACCCCACAAATCGTCGCAGCCGTGGTGAGACAATTCTCGTCAAGCGGCTTGAAGCTGTAGGAGACGCGAATTCAAGCAAGTTCGCTCTACACCCTACACCTGATTCGAACGGCTTTGTGCGTTTACGGTTTAGGGTTTCGGGTTTAGGGTTTAGGTTTTAGGATGCCCGCAGCTCCGAAAGGCACAGAACCTATGCCCTAAGCCAGCACGTCGTCTCAGTATCTATAAGCTAGGAAGCCATGACCCCTATACGTCTGTATCCGCCGTGCACCATATCTCAAGGCCACACTACTCTAAACCCTCAACCCAAAATTTGAAGCCGGAATTTGTTCCCTAACCTTAATTTTGAAGCTTGTAGACGGTACCGGTAGTATTCCTTCCCTAGGATCCCTGATTCTTAGCGCAAAACCCTGTTTCAAACCTAAGCCCTAAACCCTGAACCCTCAACCCTAAACCCTGAACCTTAAACGCTACTGAGGCCCCTTCATTAGAGCTCTCGGAGCTTTCTCACTTCAGTCGGACTCGGGATCAGGTCCCATCCCCGCCAAAGATCTCCAGCAACTCATGTCGGATCCTGCCTGGGCACGCGCGCTAAGGCTCAAAGAGGATTTTTCTGGTTTTAGAGTTTTAGGGTAGGGGTTTTAGGGAAACCCTTAACCCTAAACCCTAAACCCTAAACCCTTAACCCTAAACCCTAGGGTTTGAAGGTTTAGGGTTTGGGAGGGTCAAGATACATCCGGGGGGACTTTCAGGCTTGGAGGATCATGGGACTCAGGGTTTAGGGTTTATAAGGCTTTGGTTTGGGTTTCGGATTTAGGGTTTATAGGGTTTAGGCTAGAAGTACGCTAATTAGAGTTATAGCTGTAGTTTCATTGCGCATTTATAACCCTAGTTCTATCTCCCTTGGTCCTGAAGTGTGCTGAAGGATTGGGGTTCAGGGGTTTTGCATTTAGGGTTTAGGGGTTTAGGTGGTTCAGGGTTTGGCGCCTATAAGCCCCGAACCTGGAAAATGGTATGTTATGTTCATTCCATGGTAGAGCGCAGACCGCCGAAGCGGTAATATAGACCTATACCATTTTTGGGGTTCCTTAATATAATTATGGTATAATATACCCCCAAAACCCTAGGCCCCTAAACCCTAAACCCTTATAGGAGCCCTTTATAGAACCCCCTTTTAAGGAACCCTTTAAAGGAACCCCCAAAACCCTTTTCTAACTATCAAGGCCCCTACATTAGGTTGTTGGATCCGGTCTGGATGGCTAGAGCGGATCTAGGGGTATGTAGTTTCTCAGGTTTTTGTTGCCTTATGTGTATACCTTAAGAACCCCAAACCTCCTTTTTTGTAGGGTCCCTATAAATCCCATATTAGGGTTTATAATAAGAACCTACAAAAAAGTGGGTTTTGGGTTCTTAAGGTGTATATATACATATATATATATACACAGATAGATATCCCTACACCCTACACCCTAAACCTATGCATCTTACGGTTCAAGGGCCTTCTACATGAAGGCCCCTCAACCAACGGAGCCTTGCAGCGATGTTGCCCAATCTTCTCCCGGGGTGCAGGCCGGTGAGGCAGATCTGTCCTGGCTTTGGCCACGGTTTAGGGTTTAGTGTTTAGAGTTGAGGGTTTCGGGCATTTACTGATACTGCTTGTATTTCCACCCTAAACCCTAAACCCTAAACCCTCATATTAGAGGTAAACCCGAGATCCTAAGCCTTCCAGAAGAAGCATGTCAAGCCTGAAAGACTCCGAAGCGACCGCGAACTCTCAATCTCTGCAGCCATCCCCCCTGGGCAATATAGGGGCCTTCATAAATAGAAGAGGTCTTAGGGCTTATATAGGGTTTAGGGTTTAGGGGTTTAGGGGTTTAGGGTTTAGGGTAGGGGCTAAATTATGCAATAACTATGATAAGGAGCCCCCAAAACCCTATTCTAATTACTGAGGCCCCTAAACCCTAAACCCTTATAGGAGCCCTTTATAGAGCCCCTTTTGAGGAACCCTTTGAAGGAAACCCAAAACCCTATTCTAACTATTAAGGCCCCTACATGATCCGTATCCTAACCCCCCACCCGAAATCCGAAGTCCTCAAACCTTAAAGTCCTGAGCCCTGAACGCCTAAAGCCTAAAGCCCTCAACCTAGGGTTTAGGGTTTAGGGTTTAAGGTTTAGGGCTTAGGGGTTTAGGGTTCAAGGTTTAGGATTTAAGGTTTAGGGTTTAGGCCCTCAGCCTTAAACCCTAAACCGCCTCAAACCCGAAAAGCTAAATCCTACAACCCTAAACTCAAAGGTTAGAAGTACGGACCCCTAATATGGACCCTTAGGCCTGTCTAGGGACCGCTAAGGGTACACATAGGGCGTATAGTAGGTGTATAGGGATCCCAGGGTTAAGGGCCCATACTAGGGGCCCATGGTTTCAACCTTAGATAAATCCTATTTGCCACCTGCCCAACCCTAAACCCTAAACCCTAAACCCTAAGCCTGCCAGTGCCAGGGAGAACTTGAACTCCCGGCAGTAAGCGCATCAGTTGTAAGCATTCCTGGAGGCCGATATCCGGTGAAGCAGGAAGGTGGTTTCGGATTACACTATAAACCCTAAACCCTAAACCTTAAACCTGAAACTCTAAACCCTGAACCTTAAACCCTAAACCCTAAACCCTAAACCCTCAACCCAAAACCCTAAACCCCAAACCCTAAACCCTAAACCCTGAACCGAAGGTTTCGGATTCAGGGTTTAGGGGTCAGGAATTAGGTTTTAGGGTTGACGTTGTTTAACCCTAAACCCTAAATCACTCGCATAATGTAGGGGCCGTAATAATTAGAATAGGGCTTGGTGGTATATTAGACGATAAGTCCAATAAGGAACCCCCAAACCTATTCTAAATATTAAGTTCCCTACATTAGTTAACTCTAACTCCTAAAGCCTTAACCTTGTAACCCTACCCGAAACCCTAAACCCTAAACCCTAAACCCTAAACCCTAAACCCTAAACTAAAAGGGGATTACAGTTGGGTTCAGGGGTCAAATGTTTAGGGACCTGCTGGCTGCCACTCAGGAGCCTGAGTAGCCCATGGCAGTCGAGTGGTTAGCTCAACTTCATTCGGGTTTAAGGGTCCCAAAGGGTCCAATTACCATTATAGTAGGTCCTTCGTCGGTTGGGCCCCAAAAGTATATACTATACTATTACTGGGACCCTTTGAGGGTTCAGGGTTGAGGGTTTTGGTCTCACCTAGACACTAAATAACCCTCCGTGTTAAGGACTTATATAAGGCAGTCATAAGAATATAGCCCTAAAAGCGTAGGTTCTTCGGGGTCCATGGAAGGGGTCTCTAGGGTTTAGGATTGAGGGTTCTGTCTTAGCGGTTTTCGGGTTTAGTGTTCGTTTTCATCCTTCATGGGGTGAAATTGGCCATGAGTAGCTAGTCATAGTACTGATACCCAGGGTCATGTTGCTAAGTTTATGCGTAGGGATCTCGGAATAACAAGCAATGAAGTCCCAATGCTTTTAGGGCGTATAGGGGTTGGGCTGCAACTCCTTTACAGTTACTCTAAAGGCCACATGCCTTGAATACACCTCATAAACTCCGGGTTTAGATTTAGGATTTTGGGGGCCCGAGCACAATTGCTTGTTGCCCTATTTTTGCTTCACTCGGTACGGCCTCTTCTTTTGCATCTTGGACTCCAGAAGGAGCGTCGGGCGCAGAAAGGAGTCGTCACGGATAAGGTTTAAGGGTTTCGGGTGTAGCATTTAGAGTTGAGGTGTTTAGTGTCTTGGAATCAAAGGTTTACCTAAGAATGCGGTCCCTCTTTGGGGATAATGTATTTTCTGGTTACTTACGATAATCAGAAACAAAGGCAACAACAAAGGCGTTACAATATAGGGTCTAGGTGGTGTCTGAAGTTTAGGGGTTAGGTTTTTCGGGTGAGGCTAGAGAGTTGGAATCAGGGAGGAAAGATCTTACCAGTTACACGGATACAGGGACTTAGAAAGTACATGCAACTGCAGACTATTCATGGATATACTGAGGATCAGCGTACGCTATAGTTCCCAAACCCTAAGTCCAACACCCTAATGGCTAACCCTGCATCCTAAACCCTACCTTAACCTACGATGACCTGCCTTTGGGTTACGCAGATTTCCCTAAGAATCTATAGGGTGTAGGGTTTAGGGTTACATAACAGTAGGCCAGGGCAGTTTAAGGTTAATCTTACACCCCTAAGCCCTAAACCCTAAACCCTAGACCCTAAACCCTAAACCCTAACTAAACCCTAAACCCTAAACCCATGCCCCAGGTCTGGCCAAATCTCAAAGTCCCAGCCGCACATGGAGCAAAAACCCACCCTTGAGAGGTTTAGGGCTTTAGGGTTTTAGGGTTTAGGGTTTAGGGTTTTAGTGTTTGTGGCTTGCCAGCACCCCCCAACTACCCTCTATCATACCCTAACTAGGCGCTGTTATAAGGATCATAAGAGCTCAATTAAAGGGTACTTTGGGGGGTGCTGGTGAGGTTTAGAGTTTGAGTTATACCTCAGACTAACACAACTGAATCGGACCTAAACCCTAAACCCCTAAACCCCTAAACCCCCAAAGCCTAGTGGTAAGGAGATCTCTCAATCCTGCACTTCCGGAGGGACCCCCTATCTTCCGGGGTCTACTTAGAAAGCCCATGGGAGAACTTTAAACTTTTTGGCCCTATATATTAGGTCTGTCTTTAGGGTTTAGGGTTTAGGGTTTAGGGTTTAGGGTTTAGGGTTTAGGATTAGGTCTATCCTAAAAAGTTTGAACTTGTTTGGGCCTTGATGTTGAAGAAGAGAGTCTACAGGGGGTGTAGGGGTTCTGGGGTTTGGGTCCAGAGTTTAGGGTAGGGTTCAGGGTTCAGAGTTTCGGGTCTAGGGTTTAGGACTTGTGGTGTATGCGTTAGGGTCTTTGAGGGTTGTGGGTTTAGGGCCATAAGACTTAAATCATGGGAAACCCAGGCGGATGGTTTAGGGTTTAGGGTTTAGGGTCTGCATACTTTGAAGAGGCACCGGGGACAGGGAGCAACAAGGGGAACTGAAATTCAGGTGCAGAATCTGAAGTAGCCCTTGAAAGTCTGTACAAGCCTCTTGCATATTCCTTATGAATGAAACTATAACAACACCCCCCCTCCGACTCCGTTTTGTTGTCAATCACCAGACCAGCTCAGACCCAGATGCGAGGACATCGTTCTGTGGGACATCGCCGCAGAGAGTGGCATTGCCCGGCTTTCCGGTCCCTGGTCCGCACTTGGGCTTTAGGGGGCTAAACCCTAAACCCTAAACCCTAAACCCTAAACCCTAAACCCGAGCGTACTCCGATGTGAGTTGGGCTTTAGTGGTGGAGCTCCTTGGAGCGCCTTGGAAGATCATTTCACTTAACTGCCAGGCCAGAAGCAGAGTTAGACGTTCCCTGAATGGGCTTATCCTACTTACCTTATGATCTAGTTGCGTAATCCCTAAGCCCTAAGCGCGACATCCTAAACTCAGAGAGTGCTTCCCAAAGCCTATATAGTCTATACTTAGGTCTTTAGGTACTTATATAGGAGCCCCTGCAGCCTAGTTTTACTATACAGGGCTGCATAGAGCCTTAGTTAGGGCTGAAGATCTTCGAGAGGGGTGTTCGAATCTCTGCCTGCTGTTAGCCGGGTCGTTGGGTCTTGGGACACTGCCATTCCTGAGGGCTGTCCCCAAAGCGTTTGGGAGGCCGTCCGTTGGAAGCGCTGGGGCAAAGCTGGGGAGAAACAGAAGGCTCGATATTTGGTCTCCATTCTTGAGTCTTGCCCCGGCTACTCCGAGCAGCAGCTCCATCAACACTTGGCTTCTTTTGATCTTCCTTTGTACCATCCTCCCGCAGGGCCAGCATTGGCCGCGGATCGGGAGACAGGAACAGAAGAGCCAACAGGGGTGTCGAGAGTAAATCACCGGATTGGGACTCGGGACGGTGACGAGGAGGGAGCGCCCGAGCCATCGGCATCCATCTCTACACGAGGCCGCTCAAGGTCACCTCCGGAGCCGCCTAGACCGTCATCACGTAGATTGCAGCCTAGCACCCCAAGTGGGCCATACAGTGTACTCCTACCTGAGTGGTCAAGGCTATTTGCTGGTCGGACGACGGTACTTTGCGTGAGACCCACGAGCTCCGTTTGCCATCGAACCACGCTGCCTTATAGCTGTTTGTTGACTATCACAACTGCTTAGATTTGGCGAGTGGGCGCGGAGGTAGATGGATTAGGTCGAACGTCAGGCACGGGCTCCCGTTGGACAACGTACGTTTTTGCGAGCAGTGCAAATCGTCTGGCACAGAGATTTTCGTGCTGTCTTATTTGCGTGATCCGGACAAGCTTCAAAACCTTATTGAATCCATTGTTGTCACTCCAGGTGCTCAGAGCTTATCCAAGGCTGTGATTATAATTTGGGGCAAGACTGGCAGCTTTGGCAAGTGTACGGCTGTGCAGGCATTTCGCGGCGAAAGGTTTGTGTTGGACGATTCGGAAGACATCTGCCAGGAGCTTGCCGCGAACAATATTGCTTGCGGGCACATTTGGTTGCCGAAGCGCGCTGCCGTGCCAGAAGCCCTTGCAGTGCAGTCCCTTGGAGGTCATTTTGGCTGACCATTCCGACTCCGTGGCAGGCTGGATTCGCGACACAAGGTTTTGGCAATCTGGTTGAAAGGTAGCACCCAGAGGCCCTACAGCTTTGGATCATCATAAGAAGGCCTTCATCAAATGGTAGATAGATGCCGTGGCTGACACGGATGTTGGGCGCTGGACCAATGGAGTCCACTGTTGTAGTTGTTTGTCGCTGCTGCGGTATCTGGTATACGGAGTGGCAACATCGGTAAAGAGAAGCCCTATGTTGAAACGAACCCCCCCGCCCCCATGTGCGTTTGCTACAATATGCCGGGGCCGATCTGGCTTCCAGGATTGAGGACTTCTCAGCACCTAAACCCTGAACCGGGTGTTTGCCGGACACGGTTTTTGTTACCTCCTCGTAAGGGGAAGGGGTGAGGGGCCACGGGTTTTTATTACCTCCTCGTAAGGGGAAGGGATGAGGGGCCACAGGGCTGGAAGTCCAAAAAATTGCAGACGTGCCCCGCTACGACGTGTGGCTTCTGTCCTGACGATCCCTGCGTCTCCATCAGGGTTCACGGTTCAGGGTCCAAGTAGCCCCAAGTAGGCACTGCTTATGAACTTTAGACCCCAATGTAGGTACATGTATAGGTACTGGTTGAATGCTTGGAGTTTTGACTGGGGGATAGCATTTACAGCCCAAGCTAAGATCCCATGAAAGCATCATGAAACCATAGCAGTCCACAGAACCCAAACCCTAAACCCCAAACCCTAAACCCCTAAACCCTAAACTCCTAAACCCTAAACCCCTAAACCCTAAACCCCTAAACCCCTCAATCCCTAAACCCTGAACCCCAAGAGCCCGTCCCTGACTTCACTGGGGTCCTTTTCGCCATCCCGACGCGTCAGGGGGTCCCACAGGCTCCGACGCCCACCTTTCCCAAAGGGTCCTAAGTACCTATATCTGGGTTTTCCAGTGCCATACTTGAAAACTTTTTTTGGGGGAACCTGTTCCTTAAGGGAACCATTATGAAATTAAAGTCTATACTTTTTTCTCCCTGGTTACTTCAAAGTCGAGATCTAGTAGAATGTAGGGTTTCTATATCAGGAACTACTAATATGATTTGGGTAGGTACCCAAAGAATTCGTAGAATGTAGGGTTTCTATGTTAGGAATTATTATCAAGATTTAGGTATCCCCCATAACGGTACTTAGGGCCCTGCGGGAACTTAAACCCTAAACCCTTTCAAAACCCTAAACCCTACACCCTTCAAACACCCGAAAGCACCTAAGACCTTTTGGGTTTGGGTAACCCTAAACCCTAAACCCTAAACCCTAAACCCCTAAAGTCCGAAACCCATAACAGTACTTAGGACCCTTTGGGTTTGGGTCCTTGCCCAGGACATGTTCAGGTGGGTAGTTACCGTTATAGGAGCCTTATAGAAGGTCTATATGCCTTATAGAAGCCTTATAGAAGCCCTATATACCCAAAACTCCCCACCTGTAGTTTTCTTTTAACCCTTAACCCTGAACCCTAAACCCTAAGCTTGGTCGGCCGTTGTAGTGGGGCTGTAAGCTCGACACACGGTGCCTCTAGGCCAGGCCGAAGCGCTTCCGGAGTTTTTGTGGGTTTGGGGCTTTAGGGGTTTTGGGTTGAGGGTCCAGGGTTCACGGCTCACAGGGCCCCGCCAAACCGACGTATATACCCTTGTCTGTAGATGAGGGTTGTTCTAAAGGTCCTTGT
>CAJNDV010000599.1:0-10359 GCA_905221635.1 Symbiodinium sp. CCMP2456
CCTAAACCCTTAAACCCCTACACCCCTAAACCCCTAACCCCAAACCCCTAAACCCTAAACCCTTAAACCCTAAACCCGAAACCCGAAACCCTAAACCCTTAAACCCTAAACCCTCAAACCCTAAACCCTCTGAGAAAGAGTTTGGGTCCGAGGTAGTGCCCGTGCCGGCGGAGGACAACAGGACTGCATCTGCAACGACAGGTGCTCCTCCGGGTCTCCGGGGGGGCTTGAGGTTTGGGGCTTAAGGTTTAGGGTTTGGAGTTTGGGGTTTAGGGTTTAGGGTTTAGGAGTGTAGGACAGAAGTTGCGGAACACTCTTCGAAGGCGTGCTGACGAAGAGAAGTTGAACCACTGATCAACCCTGGCAGATACGCTAAACCCTAAACCCTAAACCCTAAACCCTAAACCCTAAACCCTAAACCCAAAGGCTTTCGTGTTCTGCGCAGGTCTCGACCAAAATGCGGCATCACCAAGCATGTCCAAAGTCGATGCCTCGTGGCACCCGGCATGGTTTTCATGGAACTTTCCCCTCGATTCACTAAAGCTTGACATCTCCAAACCCTCTAACGATAAAGCCCAGTCTCCAGGTGTTTGTGTTGTGTTTCGCCTTTACTGCCGGTCTTGGGCCTGTCTTGGTGGTACTTTCTCCACAAGACCCACGGTTGCGCTTCTGTTGGGCCAGCTTAGACTCACTGCTTTTACTGTGACGGTGGCTTTCGATCTTTTGCTTGCAAAGTGCACGCAACTGTATACTGGCTCGCGGCAGTTCCAATTCAAGCCTTAGAACATTGTTGCACCATGCAGGGGCTGAAACTCCCGATGGAATTGTTGTACCTTTCTGCATCATTACGGACGATGGAGAATGCAGCTGCTGTGAGCAGCCCAGTGACTTCATAGCCTTTTAAACTCGTTCGTTGCTGTCCTCCATTATGGATAGGTAAAGATTGCTGAAGGGATCAAGTCCTCGGAAGCCCTGCCGATGCCGCCGCACGCCATGCGGTTGCACTCCTTGCTTCAAGAGCGGATGAGATGCCGATGGAAAGGCGCTGATGTTCATTTTCTGCTTCGTCGAGTTTGCAGGGCCATGGCTCCTTTCAAGCGGGGTGCGACGGCTTTGCGAGAGAAGCATCGTTGCCATCATGCAGTATGGCGTACGTTTGCAATGCTTATGCTAGATGATTTGTGTACAATTGTCTACAGTCTGTGCCAACCAGTGGACCAGAGACAACCGTTGAGTAAGCCAAGCGCAAAAGTCTGACCTCCGCCGCTCTGCAGGAAGCAAAGACGAGATCTATGCCTCGTGTCTGAAGTGAGTTCGACCAATCATCAGCGGCACCATCCACAGCCCGGTCCCTCCTACTCTACGGTTCTCCCCATTCGCATCATCATCATCCTCCCCCTCCTCATCATCATCATCATCACCAGCATCATCATCGCCACGGGCGCCTTTATCACCACCACCACCACCACCATCGGCACCATCAGCACCATCAGCAACATCAGCACCCTCAGCACCGTCAGCACCCTCAGCACCGCCAGCACCGCCAGCACCATCAGCACCACCACCATCATCACCATCATCACCACCATCACCACCACCACCACCGTCATCATCATCACCACCACCATCATTATTTGTCAACATCATGATGACCCTCATTATCGTCATGGTCGCCATTCTCATGCTGGTCCCCTCCACCTCCGGATCCTCAATCCACCTCCAGTTCCTGCACGGCCATGAGTTTGTTCTTCTTACGACTGAAACGCGAAACCCAGGAGCTCGAGCCGCTCAGCAAGACAAGCTGGTCGGTTTACCGGACGTCCAACGCCGGTGCGGGCCACTGCAAAGAGTTCACCATTTGGCTGGAGGAAGGCCGCGGAAGTGGAGTAGAGGCTCTCAAAGGACTTGCCCTAAGCATACTGGGTTTAGGGTTTAGGTTTAGGGTTTAGGGTTTAGGGTTTAAGTAATACAGGTGGTCTTTTTGCAGCCCGCGGAAGGTTGGGTTTAGCGTGCCTGAAAAAGTGAAGTCGTCCTCTCGTGCATCGGTTTCCCCGATGCGATGCGTAGAAGTCGCTGTTTTCGCAGCAGCGGGAGACCTTAGGGGTGTAGTCAGGGGGTCTCGAAGGCACTATTGGACTATCGTTCGGTTCGTGTCGCTGCTTCCCTTCAGCAGCATTGGCACTGCACCAAACTTCGAGGTGCCTTCGAATGGCGAATGGCTTCAATGATGTAGAATTGCTTGTGAACATCATGCTCTGCAGCTCTTGCTTCATGCCGTGCGTGCGGTCTCTACTTGGAGGTTCAGGTGCAGTTATAAGTGAGTTATAAGTCCCCTAATATGGGTTATAACTACAGTTACCCTACTTATAACCCCACTTATAACTACCCATGAACCTCCAAGTAGGTTTGGAGCTTGAGGAAGGGAGTTTGCCCCACGTGCATTCGGACCTCGTTGATCGGTTGCTGCGCCCTTGGCTTGGCTTTCCGAGCATTGGCCCAAGAAGACAACAGAACAGGTTTAGGGTTTAGGATTTAGGGCTTTGGGCTTAGGGTTTAGGGTTTAGGGTTTAGGGCAGTGGCAACTCGTTCTGTCTTCAGACAGAGTGTCAAAGGAGGAAATTCGTCTCGGCCAAGTGCGACACCGAAGCATAGCCATCGAGTATTGCTAGGTTCTCTTATTAAGGGACTATAGTAAGGGACCATAGGAGGGACCCCTAGAAGGGACCCCTAATCCAAATACCTATATGATCCTTATACACTCCTTGCATGTAGTCTCATAAAGCCCCTATATAACCCCAAGGGTCCCTTAACCTTAGTCCTTAATCTTATCTACCTGGTGCTCGGTATTTTCATTGACACTGAGCTAGGTTCATGGGTAGTTATAAGTTTGGTTATAATTAAGTCCCCTAATATGGGTTATAACTATAGTTACCCTACTTATAACCCCACTTATAACTAGCCATGAACCTCCAAGGATCCCCGGCTCTTGCTTGTACGACGTACACTCGTGCGCTCTCTTACGCGCAGTGTGAAGGCAATGAAGTGCACCAGCAAAGCGTCTTCCAGAAACATGGCGTGAGTCGTGATTGCAAGGAATTGCTTACACTGCCTACGACACCTAAGGCATTGCTGGGGTTTTATCATCATCCCTGCACCCTCATCGGCATGGGTCTCACATCGTCAAACAAACACCAGCATATTCGAGCGACGGCAGACATAGACACACAGGTATGTGCACATGTAGATGCCAAGCCGACCATCTAGGAACGAACATCAAGGAAAGCTCTTCACATGTTGAAGTCATGCATCAGCCTAGGCCGTAACCGTTAGGCATCCATGTCTCTCTCCCTCCGACGTTTACCTTCTCCCGCAGGGAGTGGCCTCGTGTGGTGGGGGAACGGGAGCTGCCTGGCGAGCAGGAATCACCACCAATTTAGGGCTACATGTGGCTTAGGACTGTTTTTAGGGGAATTTAGGGTTGTGTTGTGTTTCGCTTGGTGTACGGTTTAGGACTTTGGGAGTTTAGGCGCAGAGGGTTCCGGGTTCAAAGGGCTTTAGGAGTCCATTTGTTGGGTGAGGAGACTTACCTAAACTTAAGGACGTCGTGGTCAGGCAACCGTTGGGACGGTTTGGAAGAACTAGTTAACGTGAAAAGTCAGATTGAAATCACTGTTAATTAAGCATTTTCCAATGGTTGCCTGCCCTCCGACATCCTAACCCTAAAGCCTCAACCGGAGGATTCTATCAGGGCTTAGGGTTTAAAGGCCCCTAGAAGGGACTCCTAATCCTAATGCCCTATATATAACCCTTATATATCCCTCACAGTTTCATAAAGCCCCTACAGAACCCAAGGGTCCTTTTCAGGGTCCCTCCTTTCTAAACCCTAAACCCTAACCCCTAAACCCTAAACCCTAAACCCTCATCCCTTGGAGGAAGCCCAAAACCCTAGGCAGCCGGGGCCTCCACCGCTCTCCTCGTCGGAGATGGCCTGGGTTGGAGCTGGCTAGGGTTTAGGGTGTAGGGTTTCGGGTTTGGGGTTTAGGGTTTTAGGGTTCAGGGGTTTGGGGTTTAGGTTTTAGGGTTCATGGCTTAGGATTTAGGGTTTAGGGTTTAGGGTTTGATAGTATTGCTAGCATTCAAATGAGTGTTACTACCATGAATGTTGTTATCATGATTACCATGATCATTCGTGTTGTTTTGATTATGAATATCATGAGGATTCTTCTTCCTCGGCCCAGGCCCCACCCCTGAGCCCTCGGCCACAAGGTTACTTTTTCCATGTCGCCAAGTTTGAAGGAAACCCCGCGCCAACCTCAGTCGCTGGCTTCAAGGTCTTCCTTCTTTTCCTGCGGGCCACTTCTGCTTAGCACTTCTGCTTGGTAGGACTGGTTCCGCCGTCGACTGAACAGCGTCCGGTTTTAAACTCTTCGGTGATTCTGATCCTTCAACCCAGCGTTCACACCACACAGAAGCCGGCGAGGGCACTCTATGATAGTCTATAGCAGCCCTCAGCCGTAAGTCCTAAACCCACTTTTCGTGTTGTTGCAGCATCTTTCGGGCTTCCAGTTTTTCAAAAACTGCCTATAAACTTCGGGAAGATCATCGGGAACCTTTCATGATGAGCTCTTCAGTTCTTGAAAAGATTAGGTGCAAATCCCAAACCCTGAGAGTAGGCTAAACCCGATAACGAAGCTACCAGGCTTGTCATGACATTTGCAAGTGTCCAGCGCTCGAAACCCCAACCCGGACACCCACGACCCAAGGACCGGAACAGAAACTCTGAGGCCCTGGTGCCCTACAATCTTCAAGCCACTAAGCCACAAGCCGCAAGCCCAAGCACCTTTGTCTCTCCCTCTTGGTCTCCCTACCTCTCTCTCTCTCTCTCTCTCTCTCTCGCTGTTTAGCTTTCCAAAGCACTGAGCATCCCTAAACTGTAAACCCTAAACCTCAACCCGTCCTGCAACCGTAAGAGGTAGATTGCACAGAAGCCGTACATCGGCACCGAAGATGTCGAAGCCAGGGGCGCATCACCTGGTATCCGCGGGACTCTTCGCGCCGGCCCCGGCTAAGAGCTGGGCTTTCATAAAGAAGGGTGTAATCTTTGGGTTTCTTTGTATAGTATTTACATGAGTAGGTTGGTGCAATGTTTTAACATGAGGGCCTCTGTGCGGTTTCGTGAGGTTTGACAAGGGGCTTGGAAGGCTCTCACGAAACCCTAAGCCGTAAAGCCGCATGGGTATCCTAACAGCTAGGGATACCTTATTAAGCCCTAAACCCTAAACCCTAAACCCTAAACCTATAGCGAGGTCCTTATAGCAAGGATCCTGCCGGTCGAATGAGGATCTTAGGGGTCCTGTTTAGGGTTTAAGGTTTAGGGTTTAGGGTTTAGGGTTTAGGGTTTTAGGTGGGCGACGCGTTTCGTGCAGACTGCCGCAGGACTCGAAGGTAGTATGGAGACCCAGATGACCATCAATATTATTTCTGAGGGCTCCTTGCTAGCTATAATGATGCTATAAAGGAGCCCGAAATCCTACTGAAAATGCTTAAGGCCCCTCGATTCGCGTTGAGGGGTTTAGGGTTTTGTTGTAAACCCTGCCTTCGTGCAGACATCAAGGTTGCTCCCAGGAGGTGATGAACTGGTGCGGTCCTAGGTATTCGTGAGAGCAAAAATGGTAGAGATCTGACAGCGATGCTGTGAGTGATTCATGCTGTCGATTGCCGGCCTATCCAAAAAGATGTATATAGGGGCCTTGATATTTAGACCAAGGTTGTCTGGTATGTTGTACCGTAACTTTAAAGAGTCCATGCGGGGATATAGGTATCAGGGTGGTGTTATGTGTTTTGATTATTGAGTTTCAGCATGTTGAAATTTCATAATGAAATCGGGTCTAGGGTTACTGAGTTTTTTAAACCAAAGCCCTTAACCCCAAAGACCTAGTCCTACACCCCAAGCCAAAGCCAAACTTTGTAGTCACCCTGAGAGTAGCCCCCTAAACCCTAAACCCTAGACCGTCTGAGCCCTGTAGTCGCCCTTCTTGTCTAGGTAGCCCCTGTAGTAGCCGTTCACAGTAAACTTTCTCCCTAAACCCTAAACCCTATACCCCTAAACCCTAAACCCTAACCCCTAAACCCCTAAACCCCTAAACCCCAACCCCTAACCCCCTAAACCCTAACCCCTAAAACCTGAACCCTCAAACCCCTAACCCCCAAACTGCACGTGACTCCTCAAACCCCTAAACCCCAAATGCTCGTACATCCTCAAACCCCTAAACCCCAAACTGCTCGTGACTCTTGGAAGGAAGCTGCCCTTCAAGTGGAACGCCTTGGATTCCGTGGAGGCCCTTGAGATCGTCAGCTCCGGGGCCCCCTTTGAAATAGGTAGTATTATTAGGGGTACCCCTTAAAGGGTACCGCTTCTGAACCCTACTTCTGGCTCTCTTAAAAGGGACCTTATTGAGAGGGTCTATATCCCCAAACATCCCCCTAATCCTAGCTCCCATGAAAGTAGGAGAGCCCTCTTTGGGTTCTTTAAAGGCTCCTTTAGGGGCTCCTAAACCCTAAACAATGAACTCTAATCCCTTTAAGGGCTCCTAAACCCCAAACCCTGAACTCTAAACTCTAAACCCGTTATAAGGGCTCCTAAACCCCAAACCCTGAACTCTAAACTCTAAACCCGTTAAGGGCTCCTAAATGGTAAACCCTGAACGATGGGTTCCTCTAAAGATTCCTTCTGGGCCCTTTTAGGTTCCTTTGACGGCTCGCGTCCTGTAAGGGTCCCATGAGGGCCTGAACCCTAGCCCTAGACCCAAAACTGGGAGGTTTCCGAAGCCCTAAGCCCTAAATCCTAAACCCTAAACCCTAAACCCAAAACCCTGCTAAACCCTAAACCCTAAGCCCTAAACCCTCCTTTGAGTGTCTTTACCACGGGCCGGCATTGCAGGAGCCGCGGTCCTACGACGGGTGGCGAGGTGAATCTGGTTATCGCCACGATTACAATTACAAGGACCACAACGCCCTACTTGAGTTTAGGGTTTAGGGTTTAGGGTTTAGGGGTTTAGGGTTTAGGGTTTGGGGTTTAGGGTTTATTTGGAGGTTCATGGGTAGTTATAAATGGGGCTATAAGCCCCTTAATATGGGTTATAACTTATAACTATAGTTACCCTACTTATAACCCCGCTTATCACTACCCATGAACCTCCAAGCAAACCCTAAACCCCAAACCCTAGACCCAACGAAAACCCCAAACCCGAAACTCGCTTACAAGGACCACATCCAGGATTCTCACGAGAAGTATCCGTCCTGGAGAGATGGAAGCAGGCAAGATTTAGGAAGTTGAAGGCTGTGAGTTTATAGGTAATATGTTTAGGGTTTAGGGTTCAGTTTTTAGGGTTTAGGGTTTAGGGTTTTAGTTTTTTTCTTCCAATACCGCTGCCCTTGGACAGCAAAAGTAGAACCGCACCTATACTGCAACAGTATATTTCAGTACGCTACAGTCTAGTTGTAGTATATTAGAAGTCTGAGTCCAACCTCTATAAAGTAGAAGCCATATCAAAATAGTCCTCGTGCCCTTAAGGTCAGGTAGAAGGGATCTTAGCACAAATCATCCTAAACCCTAAACATCCCTAAACCCTAAACCCATGTTTCAACTTTCTGGGGTCTAGGGTGGATGGACTCCCCAAAATGGTGCGCGCGAAGATCCTAGAATGTAGTGGAGTTTCAGTTATGTAGTATAAAATACTACGGAGTATTTTAGAAGATAGTACCGTATATACTAGAACCTACCCGATGAGTGAGCAATGCAGTAGATGTCAGTGCAGAGAAGAACACAGTGCCAGCATGTGTGCAGCTTTCCGGTGAGATGCAAAACCCTACTTTCTAATTATCAAGGCCCGACACAATAAATCCCGAATAGAACCCCGATATATAGGTTCCTTTAAGCGGACCCTTTTAAGGAACCCTATTCGAATTATGAAGGCCCCTGCTATAGAAGCCTGAATGAATACAAATATTGTTCCTTAGGGTTGTTTACTATAAGTATACTATAAAGGAGCCCCAAAACCCCTGTTCTAATGTTGAAGGCCCCTGCATGAATGTGGCAGCAGGTGGTTCGGGAAAAGCTCTCAAAAAGCTCGAGCCTGAGATGTCCTGCAGCCAGAAAATATTTTGGGGTACTATATATTATACATGTAATAGCTTGTTTTTTATCGTAGTATAGTCGAATATAGTGGTTTTTGCATATTATAGTCTTTTTATAGTGTACTTATCGTATATTTATAGTATATCTAAAGTATCTGAAAAAGTCTGGGGCCTTAATAATTAGAACAGGGTTTTGGGGGTTCCTTAATATCATTATAGTATAATATACCCTAAAACCCTATTCTAATTATGAAGGCCCTGAAAATTACTGCTGCGTTTATCGCTACGGTTGCTGCTGCTGCCACTGCCAGTGTTACTCCTGCTGCTTCTGCTGCTACGAAGCTCGTGCTCCAGTCCTGCTGGCCTCAATAACCTCGCCATGATTACTGCAACATCGGCTCTGCTGCTTTTGATTTTCTTTCCGGCGCTCATCCCGTTCCTACAGCCCTCGACTCTGCATGCAGGCTAGCTGGGAAAGCCAGTGGACAGGGGAGAGGCTCGCTCGTGGAAGCCGTATTTCACGAGCATAGGCGAACACGCGTAGCTGACGATTGGTAAGGACCAGGAGTATCCAAGACGAACTCTTGGGTGAATATCCAATGTCAACTCGCTAATGTTCCACGAGCATAGCATCAAGTGGCCACACTAACATACACCAACACTGCTCGCGAGAGTCATGGCTGTGATGCAGTGATGCAGCTTATGAGGATGATGATGGTGATGATGACGGTTATGATGACCATTATGAGGAGAAGAGAGACGATGATCGAGATGACGACGACGATGATGACTACTAAGATCGGCGAAGAAGGAGTAGGTAGTGGAGGACGCTGGGCAAGAGGACAAACATGTTCATCCTTCGTACGGTAATCATGCTACGAGTCCTAACTGCAGAGTTTTCCTCTCTTTAAAGACATCCTTCAACCTTTGCCTCATCATCGTCATCGTTATCGTCATCGTTTGCCGTCATCGTCACCATCATCACCTAAAGACCTAAAGATCGTCCTCGTTCCTTTCCTCTGTCGATCATGATGGTGATACTCATGATACTGTAGCGGTTCTGATGATGCTGGTGATGATGATGATGATGATGACGGTGATGATGATAATGATCATCGTCATCGTCAGCCCGAATCCTGTCGCCATTCATCACCATCACCATCACCGTCATCTTCGCAGCTTGGTCATGATCAGCTCGATCAGCACAGCCGAATGCTGGCACTTCCCAGACCAAAGCCACCTGCACAACCCCTACTACAGTTACGCCCGTTATGCAACAGCATAGTATGCTGCAAAGCCTTATTCTAGTTCTCAAGACCCTCTTTCTATCTTCGGAAGCTGCGCCCGCGAACAAAACTTCGTCTTTTCTTGCCAGGAGCCCGGCCCCTCAGGAGAGCGAACCAGAGCCTGAGGCTCCACGGTGGGGGCATAAACCCCTTATAAGAACCCGTGCAGGAGCACTTAGAGTCATTTTTTCACCGGAGCCCTTTAAGGGTAGCCCGTATAGGAACCCTTTGTAGTAACCCTCAACATCCTGGGATGATGTCTTTACATCTGCTTTCCCCCCCGCGCTGCCACGTGTCGGCTGCTGCTGCTGCTGCTTCCCTTCCTCCTGATGATTGTGCTATCTTGTACATCTAACACGAAAATACTAGCTACTTCACTATCGCTCAAGCCCGTATTGGGTGACCTGGGAGCTAGTAGGCACTGTATCGTAAGGCGTCTTCGCGGTTTTTCAGAACGCCCGTGCTGACGTCTCAGATTGATTATTCCTGCCTGCACGTGGGCGAGCGTGGTAGTAGAAATACAGTGCTCGTAGCAGCAACGGCAGAGTGGTTTTGTCACGGTGCTCGCCGTAACAGTAGCACCAGTGACAGTTGCCGCAGTACCACTTGCCGTTTCCTGTGCTAGTGCAACGCAGCACAATTCAATTGCTGGTAGTACCCATGATGCTTTCAGTAGCGACGTGTATGCAGTGATGGAAACAGACCTAGTATTTTTCGCAAAGGCAGGACAACCAAACAGCATGACCTCACCTAAACCCTAAACTGATAGTTTCTCCAGCTAGTCCCTGGTCAAGGAGCTACCGCTCCAGCGGCGCAAGTTGATGGACGACGATGGGAACCTTGTCTGCGAGTACTTGGGATTTGTTGTGCCTGCCTGCTCGCCTGCCTGCGTGAGGGTCTGTCCGTTTGTCTGTGTGTGTCTGTCTGTCCGTCTGTC
>CAJNDV010000600.1:0-10708 GCA_905221635.1 Symbiodinium sp. CCMP2456
TTAGGGTTTAGGTCTTTGGGTTTAGGTTTTAGTTTGTAGGGGTCTTAGGGTTAACGGGTCTTGGGGTTTCCGGGAACCCTGGTCTCCAACTGACAGGGCTGCTTGGCAGTTAAGGCAGCAGGGCGCCAGCACAAGATGGTGAGTTTGGACGTAGTATCAATGATAGCTTATAGCCTACTCTAACTAGGGTTTGGGGTTTGAGGTTAAAACTATAGTCTATTCTAGTACAGTATATTATAGTCTTTTCGGATATAGTATATTATAGGTCTACAACAAATATAGTATCCTGTAGATCCGAGTTTGGTTATCCTTCAGAAATACATCTAATTTGTGTCCACAGAACGGCCACGCGAATCTTCGAGGCGGAGCCCGAGAAAGTCTTGAACCCGGAGATTGTCCCAAGCACATGACACGGAACACCACCCCTGCATTCATGCATCTAATATAGGGGCCTTAATAATTAAACCAGTGTTTTACGGCCGATTATACTATACTATAGTTATAATAAGGAACCCCCCAAAATAGTATCCTAAGTTGTCCTTTAAGCCCTTTGAAAATTATTTACTATTATGGTTCTCTACAAAATAGTACGGGAAATGAAGAAAGATCCCCAAAGACAACCCTGTATTGGTAATTATTTAGGTGCCTACATTACGGGAGCTGTAGGAACGATCTCCTTGGAGAGCTCTGCAGGACGAGGCTTGGCTGATTCAGGGTCGTCAGTTTTCAGGCTTGGCTGACGTGCCTAGGGTTTTAGGGTTTAGGGTCTAGCGTTTAGGGTTTAGGGTTTATTTAGGGTTTAGGATTTACGGTAAGCTTCTCATGTTGCTGTTTGTCACAACGACTATCTTCGTTCAGTGCTGTCACTAGTTATCCCCACTTTGACTGCTCTGAGTGCTATGAGCTTTTCAAATCACAGCCAGCAGTATTTCCATCAGAACCCATCAAAATCACTAGCTCCGATTGCTATCGCCCCGGAGCCCTCAACCTTGACCCTAAACCCTGAATCCTCAACCCTGGCCCTAAGCCCTAAGACCCCGAAACCCTAAAACCCTAAACCCCAAACGCTAAACCCCTAAACCCCAAACCCTAAGATCCCGAAACCCTAAAACCCTAAACCCTAAAGCCCTAAACCCTAAGACCTCGAAACCCTAAAACCCTACACCCTAAACCCTAAACCCTAAGACCCCGAAGCCCGAAAACCCTAAACCCTAAACCCTAAGACCCCGAAACCCCAAACCCCTAAACCCTAAACCCTAAGACCCCAAAACCCAAAAACCCTAAACCCTAAGACCCCGAAACCCAAAAACCCTAAACCCTAAACTCTAAGACCCCGAAACCCAAAACCCTAAACCCCTAAACCCTAAACCCTAAGACCCCGAAATCCTAAACCCTAAACCCCTAAACCCTAAGATCCGGAAACCCTAAACCCCTAAACCCTAAACCCTAAGACCCCGAAACCCTAAACCCTAAACCAAGAACCCGAAAGCCTAAACCCGTGTTGCCGGACGCGTCTTGGAGTCGGACGGCAGGTGCTCCTCGGACCGTCCTGAAGGAGACACAGGAGGCCAAGGCATACCCGAAACACCTACGTTGTGGGTTAGGGTTTAGGACTTCAAGCTAAGATAATGTAGGAATCTGATGAAGCAACCCTGGTCCTATAACTTCAAGATATTAGGATCCGGAAGGAGAACACTAACAACGACTCAAGGTTTCTAAATTAACCAGGTTCCTGTACTACGTTTTGGCGTCCTTCATTACGACGTATGCAGTTCCGTGAGAATGAGGTTGAAGTATGCCTTGCAGGTATATACGGATGCCCTTGGTGTTCACCGAAGGATTGGTTGTGCTTATAGAGGATTGGTTGTGCGCATATGGTGGGTCTTAAGGGTTTATGATGCAATCTCAACACTCAAAGCGACTGAGACTTGCCTGGGTCTATACGGACTTGATATAGCGGCTTAGCACCTAAACCCCCTCACCCCTAAACCCTCATAGGACTGATCCAGGAGATACTGGGCTCAGGGCAGATAAGGCTAGGGCTTCTTCGTTCCGAGCTTTACGTGCTTTTGATGGTAGCGGAGGGTGCAGTCTTTTAATGGCTCTGCATCCAGGGCTTCGGGATACTAGAGTCCGAACTTGCGAGACCACGGGATCCATTCTTGAGGGGTCCTAATCCTAATGGCCGAATGTTCGGGGCCAAATAGGTCGTTCTAGACCGGGGTCCGCGAATTTTTCTTTCGGCGAAATGGTTCTCTTGACTTGGCTGCGCATCGCAGTCAAGACAAGGATTCGGACCACAGGGGTATCGGGTTAGGGTTTAGGGTTTAGGGTTTAGGGTCTATAGGGGTTTAGGGTACCCGGTTAAACTTCACCACACACAAGTGGAAGAGTAAACCCCGAACCGCAACTTCGCCCCCAGCGCAACCCAGGAGTCCCATGGAAAACCAAGGCCGGAACAACTCTGCCGTGCTCCGACCGCTGGGCGTGACCTGCAACCATGGGCCTATACGGAGGTATGCACATATCTATATATGTATAAGTATACTTACATCCGGTGTATGTATATATATATATACACATATACATATACAACGCTATGGGTATATGATATGTATATATATATATATTCACATGTATGTGTACCTCTTTCCCCCAACTAGTTGAAACAAAACAGGTTCAGAGCAGGCCCTTGCAGAACTACTGCGCGGGTAAGGCCAGCTTCCGCATACAGCTCCAACAACGAAGCATCTCAGCACTATAGGGGCCTTCAGAATCAGAATTGGGTTTCGAATGGTCGAAAACCCTACAGAATGCCCTAAATCAAACCATGGAGCCATAAAGCCCCCAAGCCTAGAAACCATACCCTAAACCCTGTACCCTCGAAGCGCTGCCCCACTCGCACCTGCCCAGGTACGCAGGACTCGATGTACACGGAGTCGCCCCTGGCCGGGTTTAGGGTGCAGGGGCCCTGGCCCAAACAATGAGATTTACATATCAGGCTTCTATATTTCTAGTCCATTGAAGCCCGAACCCCAACATCGCAAACACAAACCTGCCACGCCTCCATGATATAGGGTTTGGGGGCCCATATAGTACAAGTAAATATGGGGTCCATAGGGGGAACGTTCATGTTGACTCCAATGGTCCTATATAAAGCGGCAAACCATGAACCCATACACCCGGAACCGTGAGCCATAAATCCTAAACCCCTAAGACCAAATCCTAAACGCAATATCCAGAAGAACCCTCACAGAATCGTTATAGAACCCGCGCGGTAGAACCCTAAAGCCCAAACCCAAAAACTCACGAAACAATAAACCTCACACTATTGCCTGAAGAAGCCCCCAAAAACTCTACTGAACCCCAAACCCCCTACACCCTGAACCCCCGCAAAAACCCTCTAGAGCAACCATAACCTTGGCAGGCCACGGCCCAATACAGTTCTCCGTGAAGTTGAAGCCCAGCGGAGCAATCACGCGCAGCAATGTAGGCCTCGGTAGGGCTTTTGAGGGCCTCGACATAAAACCTAACGATACTATGTCATGTTACACTGTACCAGAATAGTATGCTATACCATGTTATTACTACATTAACTACACTATACTTTAATACTGCATTATACCATGCGAGGGATCGATGAGTGTTCTGTTGGGTTTGCGGGTTCATGTAGAGTTTGTTAAGGATTCTATTATATGGGTTCTATATATAGGGATTTTATATATGGGTTCTATCCGGTATCAAGAAGAGTTCTATACCGAATCTATGAAGCCTTTTTCAGTTTCGTGCAAGGTTCTGCAAGGGCTTATTTGAGGGTTCAGGATTCACGGCTTAGGGGCCTAGCTAGGGCTTAGGGTTCAGGCTTAGAGGTTTAAGGGTGAAGGCGTTTGGGGCTGAGGGATATGGGCTCTTCACGTTACCTTTGTTCATAATTAATTTGACCGTTCGAGAACAGGGAAATTCCGGAAGGTTAGACGAGAGGTTGGCTTGCTAGTGTGTTGTGTGTGTCCTTGTGTTTAATAATTAAGTTCGGCTGTTTTTTGTAAAGAATGCAGGAAACAAGAGCCGAAGTTAATATCAAAACACAAGGTCCTTTGTTTCTTAAGTGTTAATTAATCATGCGTGCGCGCTTCTCCGCTACCATTAAATCAACACTTCAGGGTACGCAATTCGGCGCAACACACAGATGTCGTTTGCAGTTTCTTTGCTTTGATTCAATTCATTCGTGCTTCCATTTCGTTCCATTACTTTGATGTGAAACAAAGAATAAAGAAACTTGCTCTCTTCATGTTATACTTCGTGTGTCCTGTGTATGTAAATTCAAAGGAAAGAGGCCGCGTGCTTTCCCTGTAAGTTTAAGAGCAAAGGGCTGTGTGGCTCTTTTTAATGTCAAACTCAGGCAGCTCACTTTGTTCCTTTGTAATTGAATATTAAACGAAACACCAGCAAACAAGACACACGAACTACACATGAATGAAGTGGAACGAAGAGGAACGGTAGAAACCATACAAAGTTAGGTGTGATTCCTCGAAGAAATGAAACGAGGTTAAATAATAAAGTCAACCGGAACCAAAGAAGAAGATCAAACAGAGAAGAACGGAAATAATAAGATTCACCGGGCCTTCTTGCAATGGAAACCCCTAGAACGGTCGCGAGTTGAGGGGTTCAGGGTGTCAATGTTGGGGATTCGTGTGGTGTGTGTGTGTGTGGCTCTGACTAGTGTTTGCGTGTCTCTTTCGATTTCTGGCCATATTGTGTTTGAGAGTCAGTTTCGAGATGGTATCCCACTCATGCCATCCGCGATTTCTTAAGGCGAGTTTTGGCTTCGTGGCAAGGTTTTCCGCAATGAGCTAGGCGCAGAAGCCCTAACGTCGTCAAAGAGTTGAATTGGTCAGCCTCAGACCTACACCCAGAACCCAAAACGCTACACTCTAAACCCCAAGCCCAAACTCTACACTAAACACCTCAAGGCCCAAACTCCATAAAAGCCTTAGCCTAAACCTCAACTCTTAAAGCTTCGACCCAGAGCCTTTCAGGCTTAGCCAAACAGAGTGCCCGACGCATCGAGGGCTGGGGTCACATCCAGGCTGACGATGATCGAGGCTAAAGGTGGCGAGCGAACAGCCTTGGGCTTCAGCTTTGGGGTTTCGGGTTTAGGATTTGGCGCTTAGGGCTTTACGGTTTAGGGTTTGGGGCCCAACCCTAAACCCTAAACCCTAAACCGAAGTTTGGGGTTTTAAGGGGATTCAGGGTCCGAGAATCCTGGCTTTAGGTTTGGCCGCATCCTGAAGAACTGGGGTTCGGGTGTAGCAGCACTAGAAGCAAAACGACGTCTGCGGACCCAGTCCGCTTCTACTTGTACATCTGAAAGACAGGTGATAAACAACAACAAACAGCAACACACAAAGCCAGAATAACAACATTGGCACGCCAAAGACGACCAAAACGGCGACCACGACGGCTACTACTTCAACAATACGTCAAAACACATGCACGTCCTTGACAATAAAGCAGGATCATCAAGCAAATCGGACTCTTGCGGAAAGCAAGCCAGAGTGCGTCACCCTCGGGAATGTCGGATATCAACCAGTAACCAGTTGCTTCTCTATTCTCCACAAACGATTGAGTTCACACACTAAACGTGTGCTTCTGCGTAGGCTGCGAGTGTTAGAGCCTGATTTTCAAAACCACCAGATAACTGAACCCCGTCGTAAGAAATCAACTCCCCAACGGTTTAGGGTTTAGGGGTTAGGGTTTAGGGTAGAGGGTAGAGAAGTGCCGTGCCAGAGATGAGCACCCAGCCGACACCATGAAGCGGTACTCCTCCACAATGGGAAACCTTTCGGGAGTTGGACAGGCTTAGGGCTTCGTTCCTTTCTTGTTGGCCCCTCTTTCCGTCCGCAGAGCTTAGGGCTTTTATGCCTTTGTCGCTGCTCTTGCATGACTTTGTGAATCCATGTTGCTGGCCCTGGAATGCGCAAACCAGGGTTGTATTACTCAGGCCGATCCTCGGTTGTCTGCACCTGCAATCCAATACCCCAGCTCGTCCCGGTGCAAGACTATATAGCATCCTGGAGGCCCTAAACTAAGCCCGAAACCCTGATCCCTGAACCCCAAGCCATGAATGCCCAAAATCCCTCATCCCTGAGCAAGCTCATGAAAGACAGAATCATTCTCAGAGTTGACTGTTTTGTGAAAGTCTATAAACTCTGAAACCCTACCCTGAACCTAAAGAACCCCACGATCATATCATATCCCGTATAGGAACCCTTGCAGCTGCCCCATAAGAAAAAAAAAACTTGTTTAGGCGCTCCCTCCGAGGGCTCCGCTCTCGTGAGTTGCCATCGTTGGTGTTCGTCGGCAGCTGACCCAGATCGCGGGTCTCGATGAACCTGAGCTTTTGTAGGGCCTTCATGTTTAGAAAAGTGTTTCGGGGGGTACAGTTCCTTTTTAACTGTAACGTATTTACATCTGGACTATCATTTCGACCTCCATATTAGAGGCTTGGTTTGGGGCTTAGGTTTAGGGTTTAGCATTCAAAGCTCGGATGTCGGGTTTAGGTTTGGGACTTATAGTCGTTCGGGATATCTTCTGGTTTAGGATTTATGTCTTGCGATAAGACTAGAGATCTCAACACACCACCAACTCCACACATCGCAAGTGATCTCCAAGCATAGACCCTACTGAAGCCAAAAAGCCATAGATTTCCAAACCGCAGGAAATATGGCCCCGAATACCTCGAGACATGGAGCCCCAAACGAGCAGACCCCCTGAAGCCTGTAGGCTCCCTGCCACTGAATTACAGCGCCATGGTCCTGGCACATCAGGGGCTCAATGCCATGCTTCTTTGGGTCTGGTGGGCTGCCTCTTCCAGAGTTCAGGGCTTGGGAGGCTGAGGATTCCTTTGTAGTTGATAGGGTTTAGGGATTGAGGTTTATAGGGGCACGTGCCGGTTTTCGGGTTTGGCTGTGTGGGGTTCAGGGTTCAAGCGAAGCATGAGAATTGATGTGTTTCCGGCGTTGCTACTTCTCTGAAGTTAATTTTGCATCAGCCACAAGCACCCCCGCTTTCGATTGGTATGATGCACCAAAGCTGTCTCGAATGGCGAAAGTGGCCAAGACCAGGATCGAGCCAGTGGCAGTCCAGGGATGCGGGATGTGGGTCTGATCTACCAAACTATAAAGGTTGTTAGACGGGTCAGGGCTAGATTATTTGGTCTAGGGACATTGCGCCCTGGACAATAAGCGAGACAAGTCACAACCCGCGTACACCCTGCGCCTATACAACCCTATAATCCTGAACTCGAAGGCCATCTCACGATGAAGCCAACGACACTTACCACGAAGCTCAAAACTCTATCGCCCCTGTAGCCGGACTCTCCCCCTGTAGTGGCCTTCGCCGCTTGTGCTGTGGGAGCGATCACAGACGTGACCACTTCGTAGCGACGGTATGGAATGAGCCTTAGGGGGGTTTTAAGCTTTAGAGTTTTGGAACTGGGACCTCAATTCATGGCAGGGATTACTTCGCTTCAAGACTGCTGCGACTCAGAAACAACTTGCTTCTTGGCCTGAAATGTCTCCTGATCTGCACCCTGATGCTCATCCTGATGCTGAGGGCAACTCGGTTCCAGCAACCTGGCGTGGATTTGGCCGCCGAAGACAGTGGTGATCTGCACAGGACGTTCTCGGCGTTTTCATGTATCGATTAGTCGAGGGGCCTACATAACAAGGGGTCTATAAGGAGATCCTAGAAGTAGGTACTCCGACCTCTATGTTTCTGCTCTTTGGGCTTTGCTGTCGGGGTCGTGAGGCCGAAATTCCTAAGACCCCACGCCCGGCCCTAACCGTTTTGTAGGTGGGCTTTGTCCTTGCCCTGGAGCTCCAAGTGGGCCTTGTCCCAGCGACAGAGTTTCTGCTTTCTGCTCTCCTTTGTGAGGGCGTGGAGGTAACTGCACAGAGGGACTATCATCAGCACCTGCGCTGCTGGTTTATCGATGACCTCATACCAACCATTATACAACAGGGTTCGACAGTAGCTGGTGTAAAAACGTTCACAGAACAGACGACACTCCGACTCGAGGGGCAAGTTGAATCACTTCCCACCGCCTCGTTGGCAACTGCTTTCTTGACGACGGCATTGCTGGAGATGCTCTGACCAATCGGGCTCTCCTTGCATCGGCCGACAGGCTGACGCTGCTATAGGTTTCAAGGCATCCGAGCTTGGCGATGCAGCGAAAATCACAACCGAACCAAACAGCTCAAGCAGTCGCGAAAAGGCCAAAAGCACCACTTCATGTACTGCGCACTTCATCCGACAGCGAACCCCAAAAACAACGCTTCACTGACATCTTCTAGCTGGCACGAGCTTCACCCTTCTATCAAATCCAAACTGACTCCAAAAAACTCGAAGGCTTGTGCAGGTCTTCATATATCCGACATCTACAAAATCCCCGGGAAACACAGACTCAATCCATGACCCTGCAGACCCTAAATCCCAAAAACATTTAAAGCCTTCCACACCAAAAGCTAGAAACCCCAATCCACCCAAAACCCGTAGACCCTAAACCCTAAACTCAACAACCTAGACCCTGAACCCTGAAACCCCAAACAACAAGATCTTCTGGGGGCCCAGGCAACCAGCGTAAAGATACTCCGCGTGGGCTGGAAAGGCCAGGCCGAGATCATCAAGAAGTCGCCCACCTAGGATTTTTCGTGTTTATAAAGTTTAGGGTTTAGGCTTTTGTGTTGAGGGTTATAGGGTTGGGGTTTTGGGTTTAGGGTTTAGAGTTTAGGGTTGTGTGTAATGTACCCACATTGTGCGTCTAAATGTGTGATTTGGGTGCGCTGATTGTGTTTGCCTTTGTATGTGTGTGTGTGTGTGAGACAGTGCCTTTGTGTTGGTGGGAGGGGGGGTGCCGGGATCTAGATTTGGGAGTTTCCGAAAATTAGGGTACCTTATTTTGGGGTCCTTATAATAAGGACCCTACTATTTAGGGTCCTATATTAGGGTCCCCTATTTTTGGAAACCCCCGTGTAGGGTTTGGCCTGGGCTTGATTCACGGTTTCGACGGGCAGTTGTGGTTTCGTTGAACCTTAGAATTAGGCAGACTTCCAAGTGAGTGCCGGTGTGGGTAGCCTCAAGCAACCTGTTATATCAGATTCTCAGGTTTGCCACCCCATGGCCGCAAACTAATTAGAATGCTGGCTGCTTGCGCTGCTAGCCGCAATCGGGACTCTCACACTCCTGGATCATGAAGATCAGCAAGCTTGCGCACAACTCGACAAGGACATTTTGCGGATCCGTATGTAGCACAAGCGAATGTCACGTCCAACGCCAAGCTGTTAAAGGCAAGCCATCCAAACGAAACCCTCATCCCCTATGCCCTAAACACCTTTGGTCTACGTTCTGTGATCTCGTGGCCCAACCATGCCCAACCCAGGTAGCCTCGGCTTGCACCGAGATGTGGAAGTGGAACTCCGCATAGGCTGGGCCTGTTCACGGAAAGGTTAAGGGCTTGGGGTTTTGGGTCTGTTTTAGGGTATACGGTTTTAGAGTAATTATTAGTTACAAGCTTTAAGGATACAGTTTACGGCGGTTTAGGATTTATTTAGTGTGTACATGTCAAGCTCCGCAGATTGTTGGGGTCTACTGAAAGTTGAATCTGCGCACAAATGGTTGGTAGGGCTAGGGCTTAGGGTCCATGTCTATTCCACTCTGCTGGTCCTTCTTGGGGTCTAGAGATACTCAAGTCCTACACGGGGCTGAACTTCATCACAAATCTAGGATGTCGGGCTCAAAGTTTCAGGGTATAGGGTTTGGGTGTTGAGAGCTAAAGTGGGAATTCCTAGGCATGAAACCCTAAACCCTACATTGCCCCAAACCCTACCCGAAACCCTAAACCTTCCATTGCCCTAAACCCTACCCGAAACCCTAAGCCCTAAATTACCCTAAACCCTACGACCAGAGTATGTGTGGACAGGCTGGAGACCTCACGCTTCTGCTGAGAAGTAAAACTTCAAGAAAAAACGGTCACGCAGTGAAGCCGAACATTGGCATGAGTATGGTCTAGGGTTTAGGGTCTAGGGTTTAGTGTTATGATGTATACTGACAGTTTTTACAATAGCAAACCTCCTGCACCATTGAGTGGCAACACCTCCTCCTCCTCCTCCTCCTCTAGGGTTTAGTGGTTTAGGCCCCGACCCTTCGACGAGTACCACTACGACGAGTACTACTACTGCAGCTGCTACTCCTCCGCCTGCTGCGACTGCTACCATCGCGGCCACTACTGCAGCCTGTTCCCAGAAGCCAGCCCTAAGCCCCCAGTTAATTACCTACTATATAGGGCCTTAGGGGCTCTAGTACGTTATATAGTAGGTACCTGGGGGGTTAGGGCAGCACACCGACATCGGACGGCTCTCTTGGCGCCGAACGTCCCATTTGCGTGTTCCAGAGCGACTGTTCCGGATAGGTGAACCTAGGCAAGCCAGGAGGTCAGAATAATTTAGCTTTTAGGGTTTGGGGTTTAGGATCATAGACTGGAAAGGAAACAGAAAAAGAAGAGGACAGACAAACATGGGAGCCGCAACTACACGTAGCCATGCCAGCAGCAACTCAAAGCACAATTCACAACGACTGAAAGCCACGACAGCACAAGAGCCATAGCAAGAAAACCTCACCACGACTAACACCCCCCCCCCCCCCCCCAGCA
>CAJNDV010000601.1:0-16970 GCA_905221635.1 Symbiodinium sp. CCMP2456
GGGTCCTCAGGGTGCCTTTGAAGCAACTCGCGGGCGTTTTGCAAGCACTTTAGAGCCCCTACGATTGCAGGCCCTACGGCCTCCAGCCCTCAAAATCGGCAGACCCTCAAATGACAGAATTCTGACCTAGGTCTTGAAACAAGGCCTGTAGCTCAGAGTGGGAGCTGACAACACTCCCCAGAGAGAGCGGAAACCGTCGCGTTTCTGCGCAGCCTTGCCTCGGCTAAAGCGCGAACTGCGCCCGCACGCCTACGACCGGCCGTCCGCCGGGGGTCGTCGCGGTCAGCCGCTGCCGGCCCCCGCCACTGAACGTCCGCGGGTGTGGGTACAGGTAGCCGCCGAGACCAGTCCTGCGGGAAAAAGGTGCGTTGGAAAAATAAAAGACCTTCCACCAACACCGATCGAGGAGTTCTGCAACGAACCGCGAATACATCACGGATAGGATCAACAAGAACAACATCGATGACCATTGGTAACTCATGCTCGACGAAATCATGACAGAGGTCAAGATGGGCAGGATGAGTGGCCGATTCGCCGGTCCGGATTGGTGGCCGAAGTCCGCCGTCGCTCCAGGACGCCAGGTTTTCGATGAAATCATTCCATTGCCTCACAACGACCCATGGGGGGTTTTCTCCGCCTTCGTCAATTCTCTGGACCAAGAAATTGTTGGTGCGGGAAGACGGGTCTTAATTCAAGCACAATTGAATAAGCCTTCTCGCTTGCGAGACAGCATTTTATTTCCCAAAGTAATTTCTGTTTGTGCTGCTTTTGTGACATGTTGTGATGCATGCTCATTCTGTGTTCTGCAGCTCTTGGCTTTGTGCAGCTCGAGTGTCAATTTTTTTTGCCCGCCCACCCGGGGTGGGGGTGGGTGAGTGATGACGGGATGCCATTCATGTTGTTTCATGGATGTGTGCATTCATCACCGGTGTGCACCTTAGCTTTGGAACTCACCGAACAGACCCCGCTTGGTTCGAAAAAGAGAGTCCGATTGCTCTGCACCTCTGCATGTGTTGGTTGTTTTACGTTTCCCGATTAGTTGGAAACAACCCCTGATCTTTTTTTTTCCTGTGCCCCGCGCGGCGACGAGCCGCTGCCGTCCCCAGGCTCGTCTTGCCGCAATGCGTGCTTTCGCTGCCTCCCTGCTTGCGGCGTTGCCTCCCACCGCTGACCTTGGTGACGCGCCGGGGGCCAGAGCTGCACGAGCCACTCGCAGAGGCGCGCTAGCGCTCACTTACTCATTGACCACGCCGGGATCTGTCGTATAGTGGGGCCGTCCGGTGGTGCGCAGGTGGCACAGGCACCCTTGCATGTACTTCGCGGAGGTCAAAAGCAACAATTCGCCTCTGATCTGATTATCTCCGTGCTCTGGAAAAGAGCTACCGCTGCCTCGTTTTTTTGAAGCAGCAAGCTGTCAGTAATTCGTTCGTTTCACACCCGCGGTGACCACGGGGCAGCATGCACGTTTTGGGGTGCTCCGTTCCCGTGGTGGGATTCTTGAGAGGGCAGCAGCCCGCGTCGCCGCGAAGCTGGAGCCACAGTCCAGCACGTTGAATGTTGAGCTGGGGCCAGAAGAGGTCATCGCCAATGGCCTTCCTCTTTGGATGGCACGGGTTGCTGTCGACACTACGCTCGTCGCACCGCACGTCTGCTGGTGCTCTGCGCTGCATCCGGGCCGCACTGCTGGAGCAGCAGCAACAGTGCCTTGAAACTAAACTTCTACTTGGAGCCCTGAGCTCTCTAACGCAACAGTACTGTGAAACTTAACCTTGTACTTCTAAGTTCTAAGCCCTCTAAAGCAACGGTGCCCTGTTCGCACTTGGCCCGAAGACGTCGCTACAACCCAGAAAGCGAAGCCTTCACTCCAAGACGCCTTTTGCTGTTTTGGCTTAATGATAACGATGACAATTTTTGCCTTCGATTAAATCACTGAAGACCGTGCAGAATGTGATAAACAAGCGAGCGTGTGGCGTGTGGTATCCAGCAGCTGTTCTTGCGCAACAAGAATTCTCAGAAGTCTGGCGTCGGTGGGCAAATTGCTCGTTTTCCCACAGCGCGAGCGTGTAGGACATCGGACAACCTCTATCTGCTCTTTGGCGTGCAGAAACGGACTTGTCCCAGCACAGAAATGTGGTGCCCGTCATGCCAAGGAGCGGGTGCATCGAAATCGGTGGCCGGTGCTTCGTCTCCCAGCTCGCGCTGCCGCACTCGCGCTTTGCCAGCCTCTTCTTGTGCAGCCTACGCCTCCGCCCTCGCACTTCGCTGGTCGGCCGTGTTGTCCATCGCAGCCGCCCGTGCCTTTGCTGCCAGCCTGCTCTCTCTGGCCGGCGCGGGCGCGGGCAATTTTGATGGGAACCTGCCTCTGAGCGACCTGCTTGCGGACTCGTCTGAAGTCCCTCCTCTCGCCAGCTGCATGCCCAACGGGCCCGGCCTTGCCGGTGGACTTCGAGCACCTCCGTACTGCTCACATTCTCCGTGAGTTTCCTCGCTCGTGAGCTTCCTGCGCTCACAGTTTGAACATGCGTCCTTGTCCGGACGGATTCAGACGTTTGTACGACTCATGGCTGTAGTTCGCCCTCGCAGCTGGTCGGCCGTGTTGTCCATCGCAGCCGCCCGTGCTTTTGCTGCCAGCCTGCTCGGCTTCTCTCTGGGCGGCGCGGGCAATGTTGATGGGAACCTGCCTCTTATGAGCGACCTGCGGACTCGTCTGAAATCCCTGCTCTCGCCAGCTGCATGCCCTAAATGGGCCCCGTCCTGCCGTTGGACTTGTGGATTTCGAGCACCTCCGTGCTGCTCACATTCTCCGTCCACACTTGCCAGGCCTGCAATGTGTCGATGCGCCCGTCTGAGTCCGCGGCGTATGCTCGGGCACATGACGAGGCCATTGGAAAGCGCTCGGGAAATGCTTGGGAAAGGTGCGCGATGAAGATGCAGGCCACGCACGGGCGCTGGGTTTATTGCTTGCATCCAGTAGGCTGAGCGGGCTGCGCTGGCGGCGTACTGGGCAGCGTGGGCCGTCCTGCGAGAACGGCTTCCCGAACACGCGGCAATGCATGCTGCGCTCTTGGCAGACGGCGACATCTGCTTGCGCGAGGCAGCGGAGGCCAGGTGTGCTCTTCAAGCCGCGGGGTGGACACACTGCCCCACTTGGCGCACAGCCCCCAGGCTCTGCTGCGCCCGCAAGCGCGTCCTCACGCTGGGGCGTGGCCCACCGCTGTCCCGGCTGAGCCCGCCACCACTTTGATGCCACAAGCCATGCAAGTTGCTAGCGCTGCCGCTCAGCTCTAACAAGTGCGGCCCCAGCCCAAGTTGCGGCGGGACCTTGGACGCCTTCGGCGACCACTTCTGGCCAGGCGCGCCAAGGTTCTTGAGCGGGCGGGCGTGGGTGCGCGTGGCACGTGAGGCGAAGGGCAGGTCGTGCCACAGCAGTGGCTCGCCCACACGACGGCCCTGGGCGTGCAGACCCAGGACCGCCGGCGCTTGGACTTTGTGGTGTACGGCGCAACAGGGCAGGGCAATGCGCTCTGCTGTGATGCTACTTTGGTGTCCCCTCTCACAAAGACGGGCCCCGCAGCCGTACACTGTCGAGGTCGACGGCGCTGCCGTGCAGGTAGCCGAGCGTCGCAAGCTCTCCGCATACCCGGAGCTCGCGCGCGGCGGCCCTCAGCGGCTGCTGGTCCTGGGGACGGGAATTGAGGCAGATGGAGTGCCGGAGCGCAAAGCTTGGTTAAGGACCTGGTGCGCCTCCGGGCCCATCGCGCCCCACCTGCCATCCGAGCCGCGGCGTCATCCAGCTGGGCCCGCCGCTGGTGGGGTGCGCTGTCCGTAGCGGTTCAGCAAGCGGTCGCAGGAACCGCACTTGGCCGCCAGTGGCCGGCCGTAACGCAGCCGTGCGCGACAGGAGTCGACCCACCGCTCGACCGCGTGCTGGATCTCGCGGCCGATTGCGGGCCCAGCCGACTGCCCTTGCGGTCTGACACAGGACCGCGCGTACTTACTTCTGCTAGCGCGGCAGACAGGACTGGTCGTGCAGACGTAAAAGTCCGAAAAAAAGCTTTAATTCATGGCTAGCAACAAGGGTATGGTGTCCTGCAGCTTGATGTGCTGTCAATTGTGTTTGGTTCAGGCCTCCCCTTTAAAATGAAAAAAGGCAGTGCGTTATTGTGCTATCGCCCTTCTCACAGAGCTTTCTGAGACCGCCACCGAAGAAAAAAACACAGAAGCCAGTCTTGTACTGCTGTGATTTGGTTACAATCATCACCCAGCCGCCCCTTTGCAGCACCCGTAAGACACAAAAAAATCTTCCCGGATTCTTGCTTCGCATCAGAATTTTGAATGTTTCCGCTTTTAAACCGTATCCCGCACTCCCTTTGATTCTGATGTTGCTTCGCGGGTCATTCTCCGGCAGGAGAAGCTGTACCGGTACAGTCCCACACGCCCTCCTTCCTATTGCCTGCTGCAAGCCCGTAAAAAAACACTGTATAACCCTAGGGGCACGACATTTTTTCTTGGCAACTATTTGGCTCAGCCCCGCCTCATGGCACCCTCCGCTGACAGCAAAAATGTTTGCCGCTTTTGCCGTCGTAACGTATTGAAATTTCGTACGGTCACATGGCCATGATGGTGGGCTTTGTATTCGTTCCGAAGGGCCGCCTTCGCACGGATAGCCATTCAACCCTTCAAGCATGGTTCGTCACAGTCAACGGCGTAGGGCTCACTGCGATTTCTTGTTGAGCTGCTGGTGTTTCGGAAGCCGTCAGCATAGCCAGGACTCCATCAGCCAGCCCGAACCTGGAGCATTTCCCTCGACCGAAGTGTAAGACGCCGTGGCCATGACATCGCGGCTTCGGAGAAGTGGTCGTTTCCTTGATGAAAGCAGCCAGGAGAGGGATGAGAGGGAGGGCCAGCATGCTGACAAAACATTTTGTAGAACGTGCACGCTTACGTGTTGTTGCAAGACAGACGTGCCACTGTTTGGAAAGGGGCTGCGGGCTTGGGGCAAAACGGGTCGTCGGTTTGCGCTTGAGTATTCCCCTGGCACGCCAGTCAGCTGGGAATGTGCATTGGGAAAATCGGTTTATGGGAAGGATGGAGCTATGCTTATTGTTGAGAGCACGGTGAGATGACCATGTCAGCTATACAACTTTTGTTGTGTGAAAGCATGTCACCGTGGGGGATATAAAACCGAAGCGATTGGGAAGAGTCCAATGTGAGGAGTGCGTCCCCCGATGTCGGACCTCAACGTATGGAAGCTTGATCCTGGTGCCCCAGTTTAAGTATCAGAACCATAGGGCCCGGGTACACTGTAACTTGGCCCCTTTTCGCGTCGAGGACTTCTCGATTTTGTCCTGGACCCCTGGTGCAAAAATGCTGCTGTACGTAGGAGAACTATGCTGCACAGGGAGTCTACGTACTGTACGCGCAACGAGTTTCCTCGTGCAGCATAAGGAATATTCTGGCACCGTGCTTTGCGGCTGGCTCCGGGCATTACCTTCATGTTCCTGCAGCCGCCATGGATCCGTGCCCGCATATGACAGCCGAACCCTAAAATCCTAACAAAAGAATACCACTTGGTACCGGCACGGGTTTTTGAAGAGGTGGGCTCTCGAAACGTCCTTGCTTGAAGTTTTGATTCCAGTTTTCAGGGACCGAAGCAAAGCAGAAGATCGTAGGAAGACCAAGGAGTGGGAAGCCCGGTCAGACCTTGTCGTGGAGGAGCTAATCGAGGCGAGCCCGGACGTGATCGCGTTGCAGGAGGCGGCGTTGGAGCTTGTGGGGCCTTCGGAGGGTTCGGCAATCAAAAAGTTTCCGGGTATGCAGGATGCCAATTGAATTCTGAACCCCAAAGGAGCTACCCAAACTTTGGTAGCCGCCTTCGAACAGCGGACTGTTTCGGCTTCGTGGCATGGTGAATACATGAAAACAAAAAGGAAAGGTTTTCGTGGGCTGGTCGAGTAGGTGAGCGGAGAGGAAGGGGCAGAGCAACTGTTTGGGTCCCGCTCGGAGGTGGTATTCGGGGAGGTCGAAATAAATTGTGGACTGGCTTGTGTCGAGTCTCATTCTTGTGCTGTGCTGGAGTGTTAGGTTGGGCTGTTGCTGATGGCCTTGTGCACTTTTTCGGATTGCCTGATGTGCGGAAAAAAGTACAACAGCTCGCTGCAGCTGCAGTACACGCCGTAGCCGGTCCCTCGGCTTGGCTGTATTCGTGGTTGCCCGGAACCCTTTTTGCCGACAGTCTGTTGCAATCAGCCGATCCCGGCCAGTGGCAAAGCCAGCCGCCGCAACCAACATAGTTGAGCTCCCATGCCATGTTAATGCGTTGACGTTTCTACTTGAATGCAGTTCCCTTTTGCACTCCATCCATGTGGGAGTTTCAGAAAATTAGGGGTACCTTATTTGGGGGTCCTTGTATTAAGGATCCTATTATTTAGGGTACTATATTAGGGTCCCCTATGTTCGGAAACCCCCATGTGCTTCGAAGGTGATGTACGAGCTCTACGAAGCAGACTTACAGCCGAGGCTGGCTTCCCTCGGCTACGTCGGGACGATGCAGCAACGGAGCGAGAGACGACTGGCTCGAGTTTGCTTCTTTAGCATTTCTTGGATTCTATTGCGAGTGAAGACAACTTCTATAGAGACGGAACCGATGCCACCTGCGCATGCAGAGTTCCCTGCTAGGAGCCGCAAGGACGACCACCAGACGGGGAACGCGACGTTCTTTCGTGAATCCCGGTTCGGAATCGGCCACTTGGCATTCCTTGTCATGTGGAGTCACTGTGCAACGCGAGAAAGCCGAAGCTTGCCAGACATCACTCGTACCTGATTGTTACCTTGAGGCAACTGCTCGGCGGATGAAATCGATACCGCACACAACGCCGAGGTTGGGAGGCTCACCGGAGCCGGGTTCTTCTCCTGGGCCTTCGAGATCTGCAAAGCGGTGCTGAGAGGCTCGGCCGTGATGTTTATATTCTGATCGCTCGGGTCCACGCTCACACCACAGGCTGACGAGCGTTTATGTTCCCATGTGTAAAGGGAACCCACAATCAGCTCCGTGTGGGGCCAAACCCCACCGCCCCTGGCAAAACTTTGCACACCAGATACTGTCATGGCTCCCAAGGCACCATATTGGGATTTCGCTCGCGTGTTGATCCGGGCATCCTACCCCCATCAAATCTGCGAAGTTCCACGAGTCTGTGCGGTGGGCTGCGTGGGTGCCCTGCTAGTTCAGGTGAGGCTCGAAAGCATGCAGCCTTCTGATTCGCCTCCTCATCCTGAGGATATGCGTGGCCAACGCGCACCTGGAGGGGAATCCCAGAAAGCCGATGGATCGAGTGAGCCAGGTGCGCTCCCGTGTTGCAGCGTTTTGCCACAGCGAGGCTTTTGTGCCTTCACTGCCAAACTCCTGGAAGTAGGTGCGCTCTGCCCTTCTGGATGCCTCCAAGCACGGGGGTCCACAGCGGCATGGTCTGATCCTCTGCGGCGATTTCAACGCGTCAGCGAAGCCACGCTTGTGGGAATCTTGCGAGGGGAATTAGATGAATAAAGAACGTGCTCCAGCTGCACTGCCTTGCTCCGCCCCTTTCTCGTCGGTCCTGCATGGCTCGAAAGGCATCAACTCCTGACTCAATAGTTAGGCAGGAAACACAATGCAAGGCGGAAATAAACATGCAAGGTCAATGTAGTCATGTAGCTTCCTGTGAGGTGCACCTAATCGCAGACATAATTTCTGGAAGCACTAGGTGGAAAGGATCCTAAGCCTCGCCTTAACCCGAAACCGTCATCCAGACCTGTTGTTCACGGCTCGATGTTCTCACCCCCACAGACCAATGGCTCTCCTGGGATGTCGAAGAGCGGCGAAATCCAAACCCTTGTAGTCGTAAGGCTACAGGAGGGAGTATGGGGTTCCTAAGGAAGTAGTGCCCATCGAAGCAGTCCCTCGGCCAGTTTGGCCTTCTGAGCATGTAACTTGGCATAGAAGGGAAGAAGGCGGCCGCCAAAAACCCAACAAAGCCCCATGAAACTCCGATCTTGCGCTGGCCTGGGCCAGGCCGCTGATCTCCTCGGCCGTGGCCTCCTTTCTCTGCTTCGGCCAGGTCCTACCTGGAGTTCAGGAGTGCCTTGGCTGGGGTTAAGGTTACAAACTAACGACCTAGAGGGCACGGCCACTGGCTCGACAGCAGACATGGACATCCTAAGTAAAAGGAAGATATTTTACAGCACAGGTCGCTAGAGTAAAGTTTCGTGAGCAGTGACCTTGCAAGCACTGCCGCTCTGATACCGTTCGTAAGAGTTCAGCCGCTCAAGTAACTTCTCGAAGCGTCTGATGTTCACTCGCAGGACACTCGCTGCCCAATCCAAGTCTCCTCAGGTTTGGGTATGTGGTGGACGTGCCCAGCAAGGTTTCAGAGACGGGCCACCCTTATGCCATGCAGTCTGCTTATACGCCAGATCCCGACGAGTTCCCTGGAAGCCTGGCCGGAGTCGGTTGTAGTGGGCATCTGCACATGTAGGTTGTTTGTATGTTCGAAATGTAGGTTGGCATGAACCTCTGACTTATGTATACTTATGTATGTATGTATGTATGTATGTATGTATGTATGTATGTATGCTTGACTTATGTATACTTATGTATGTATGTATCCATGTGTTCACGCATGCATGTGTTCACGCATGTGTTCATGAGGTTCAGCTTCACACTGCGTGGTGCCGCCGGCCCTTGCCACATGCTGGACCACGTCTGGTACGATGCAGCGCGCGTCCAATGCCAGGCACGATATTTCGAGTTTCCAAAAACCTTACCTGCACATGTTTTGGATGGGGCAACTACGGGATTTACGGATGTACGTATGGTTGGGCGAAAACACTTACGAATCAGCGGGCGGTTGCTTGATGTGAACTGTGATGCAGTGATGGATTCACAAATCAGTGCACACGGCTCATGCATTGTCCTTCACTGTGTGTATGTGTCTGTGCAGATGATGTGTGCAGTTGGTCAGATGGTTGTTGGTATAAAAAAAGTCGGCAGGGGTGCTCCTCCGAGTGTGCTTGTTTGTTTGACCAGGCGGTGCGGGAAGTCTTCCGCTCACCGGAGCACCGCGAGGCTTTGTGGAACACAGCACTTGCCAGTATATCAAAGAAACAAGGGGCTTTGAGAACTGCCCCTGGCCAGGCGGTGCTCGCTCGTGGACTCCCGAACGAAGCGGATCCGTCGGAGCTCTGCTTTCTTTCATGCGTCGTTGTGGTGCATGCTCAAGGTGTCTGGAGCGAACGGGTGATGGTCGGTTTGCCCTCCCCGCTATATCACGGGAGAAGTTTCAATTCTGCTGAGAATCGGCCGGAGACATTTATCATGGGCAGCTTCCGCTGGCCAAGCAGACATAGTAGGTACTTGTGGCCTGAAGCCGAGCCCCAGCATTTGCAGCCTTGCCACAGCCGAGGACCACCTGCCAGTGGGGGCGGTGCTGCGCTTGCTCCCCGCACTGGTGAAGGAGCAACAGGCAGGATTGGCGGAGTGTGGAGCTGAATTCCCGGCTGTGAACTTTCGCTCAGACCTGTGGTGCTAGATGGTGCTAGCTTCAGCGGGCGATGTGGGAGCCAGCCGCCTGCTGTTTTCAAGGCGGATCCCGGCCCCGACGAAATGCTTCAAGCAGCCGAGGAACTGTGGGAGGCATTCACGGGCAGTTCTTGTATTGGTTGAGCGTGTGTGCACGAAGCTGCCTTCAACGCAGGCCAGAGCTCGAGGGTCGCTGAGCATTTCACTCTTTGAAGCTCCGGTGCCTCGTGCAGGCGTGTCCGCTCTCGCAAGAGCAGCGCGACAGGTTTCTTGCATGTGACGAGGCGCCGGGAGCAGCATTCGTCAACCGTCTTCGTAGTGGAGGTTGGGGAAGTAGTAGCAGCATTTGTTTGGCAGATCAGCAAGTAATAGTAGTCACTAAGTGCTAAGTCTTCGGCGTCGGAGTCGTGGGCATCGGCTGCAGCAGCAGAGCAGCAGTGGAAGCAGCAGCCGCAGCGAAGAGCAGGTGCAGCTAACGAAGATGGAGGCGTTCGTGACCTGGTGGTGATTTGGGAATGCAGGAAACTTGCAATTCGAAGCACTATACCACTGTTTACTTCATCTACCTCAGGAGCTTGCTCCATCTCAGCCTCTGAATCCCAACCGCACTAACCTCGTCTTAGCCGTGGAGCCGAGATGTTTGCAAGTGTAACTGCGACATACAATTTGCTATAATTTGCTGAAGTCATGAAGTTCAGCCGGACAACTGCAAGTTAATTGAATGCCTGATTTTTGAGATGCTGCGGGAAGGCGCTCTCGTCTGCGCTCCCAGCTGGACGGCCGACAGCGGAACAGCTTGTGGCGTTGGAGGCCGACAGCGACGATGAAAATCAGAAAAGTGGAACTGGGAAGCATGCAGGAGTGAGGACTACTGGAACTTAATTATTGACCACACGGTCGAAGAATATCATAAATCAAGAAGCAGGAAATGCTATAGAATTAGATGTACATCTTTTTTATGCAGACATTGCACGGCATGTTCATCATGAAATGCATGCACGAAGAGAAGGAGATGTGGCAGCCCCAAGAGACAAGGCTTGCCAATCCATAGATATGCCGGCTGGCAACGGCTCCATTCCGAGTTTGTTAGGGATGCTATCTTGGCGGCTCGTACAGTGTCGATAGCAGCCTTTGTTCATTCCTCGTCCTTTCAGGATTGAGACTTGTCAGCGCTTTGCTGCTTGCCCTACCATCCAGCGTCTGGTGTGCAGCATGTTTTTTTGGTTGAGTTCTCTTCAGGACCTGAGGTCGCTGAGCTTAAATGCGTGGGGAATGTGCATGAACAGGGAGCAGAATGGCGAAAAAGCGAACCTGACATCGTAAGGAGGGCGTCGGCACAGAGCCCACGACCTACATAAGTTTTCGTACAAGGTGGAGTAGCAATCAAGGCATGCGTCATGCGCAAAAAGACCCAACCTCAAACCCTGCAATGTGGGCTCGTTGCGAAGTAGCAAGCCAAAAACATCCAAAAACCAACTTAGCGTTTTTAGCCAAGCGGGAGTTGATTTTAGTCGTTTAGTGGCAACTAGGACGGTGAATAAAGATTAGGCAGAGTGGGTAGTGACCGAAGGCAGATTCTCTGACCTTGCAGTAGGGAATCGCGCGAAGGATGGCGATCCCTTGTCCCGAGATGGGACGACAAAACCCTTTCGGGGCGGGCTCGACTCGTCGGCTCCTGTAATCTCTGTGCTTCCTCAAAAGTCTTTCAGCGGACAGGCTGCCAAGCAGGCCCGAGAAGTCTGTGTCGCGGCCTTCCCTGCCGAAGCACAGTTGATGGTGGAGCGCATCGGCGACCTGCGCAAGCAGGCTCCCGTCAATTAGGGGGCTGTTTGGCTAGGGCCTGGAGTTCCATGTGGCCTCGCAACCATTATGACTACCAGCATCATTCCACCATGATGACCATCACGCAGCCCAAGCACCCAAGCAGCACAGTACAGTCGCTTGTTTGTGGTTTCGTTCGAGCCGCCTTCGAGATCTAAGCCCTGAACGTCAAGTCATGAGTCAAGTCGTTTCGAGGGACACTGTGGCAGGCCAGGAAGGCAGCGCAGCGACGAGCGCGGCAGAGCGCCAAGGACTGGGCTGCGATGACTTCCTTGCTGAGATTTCGGACAAAGCACCGGATTCGGACTGTTGGACCCATGGAATCCCCAAAACCTCGTACAGGTTTCGGGCGGTTTCAGGCTTCCGATGACACCAACACGAACACCCAGGTCGGCCAAGCAGACTTGGAGCCGAACTGCTTCCAGTTAGGCCTGTTGCTTTTTTTTCGATGCATGATAGTGAGGGATCTTCGCTAGAAGGGCCATAACTAGCGATTATCAGCATGAAATACTGGGGTCCGTAGCTGAAGGGCTGTATGGGTGCATCCTTAAAAGCAGCAGCTCTCCAGCGAAGGATGCCAAGGAGTCCAAGGAGAAAGCGAAGTAGTGGGGACAAAAAGTTGGAAGTGGGAGCCGAAGTGCACCGAGCGATGCAGAAGGTGTGTAGGGATGTTTTTTTTTTTTTTTGCGGGATGCGGCGGAGATGAATCCAAGCATGCCGCCAGCTTTTCTTCTTCTCAAGCCGAGATTTGTTTTGGAAATGCTCGCCTAGCAGTTGACTAGTGCCTGCCCCAAGCCAAGAGGTAGTACAAGCCGCTGATGTTGTTTGAGTACCGATGTTTCCAAATAGCATCGACCTGAACTCCAGTGTGTGTGCCCGTGCCTCCGACTATTTCTTCGCCGACCATGGCACAGGCGTGTCCAGGCCAGAGGTGGTTGTTGGCACAGTGTGCGCAAGTTGTGCAAACCCGTGAGCACCGAGGTGCGACCACGTTCAGCTGCTGCCGCTGCCATTGGGCCACACGCCCCGTGCAGCAAATGGTTTCGGAGAGGTTAAGGTTATCAGGTCAAGCCCACATCTTCAACCTGCAATTGAGTGAGTGTGCGAGGCCATGTGCCCAATGCGCAGGAGCTTTCGAGTCATGACTCTGAACCGATGGGCGGTATGAAGTTGCGCAACGGAGATCTCAGTCGAACGACGTTGTTACAAAGCTTGGCGATCAACAGTGCGCCTGTTGTGCGACTCGGCATGTGCCCTGCTGTCTGTTGCCTTCCCAAGCGGAAGTACGGCGGGCAGGGCCGGCAGTGCGCTTGCAGACGCCAGCACTTCTTCCAGGTCGTGCCGAAATAAGATTCCGTTTCAGGTGCATTCAGCCAGCTGGGCAGAAGGCTCGCGGCGCGAGAACCATGGTTTGTCAACCCGCATGAGCCGCAGTTGAGGTCTGGATCCTCGTGTTCGGGCGCATGTTGGTAAGTCAATGTTTGGGATGAACGGCCGGGTTTGAAAATAAACTGGACTGAAAGCATGAACATGCGTGAGCATTGCGTTGGCCTGCAGTCGACATCGGACGGAACACTCATTCGAGATGTTTGTTTTTCCTTATGTACTACATGAGCAGCAAGGCAAGCTTGCGAACAACTGTTCCCGCCGGCAGCACCTCTAGTGCGAGCCAGATGCGCAACACAAGAAATTGCAGAGCTGTCGCGGGTGAAGTAGTCTCTGCAGCACTTGCATAAGAAATGAAACAATGTGTTGGGGCATCAGGAGCTTGCGTGGGAGGGCATTTATGGGAATGGATGATAGCGAGTGCGCGCGTGCGTTGATGCCACTGGGGACGGCTGCAAAAAGTTTGCAAGGAAGTGCCGAGCCATGAACATGCTTCAAGCACCCTTCAGCCAAGCGCTGGTGGTTTCGAAAATCCAGAAGATTTCATTTTTGCACCTTGGCCCAGGCGCTGCATTCTGCCAGGCTCGAAGGCGAATTCCGGGCTGCAGATGGGCCGGGTAACCCATAGAAATCTCAGAGAGATCCGGAAGTCGGTCATCTACAAGGCGGGAGCCGAAATCGGTCAGGGCTTCGAGTCTGAAGCCTTCACTAATTTGTCTTCGAAGGCATTGCTTGCTTTGTGGGCCTTGATGCCAGCACTTTCAGACAAACCTCGTCCAGGTTTGAGGTGGCGGCTGTGAGGTCGCGTGGCTTCGGTCTGAAGGTGCAGTTATCCGACCAAAGCTTTTGGCGATGGAATCTGGCGGGTAACACTCCAGTGCTGTCCTCCCATATGCCTTGATTCAAAGTCTTCCTTCCTGTTTTCTGGCCTGTTGCTGCACAGCTTTTCGGGCCCAAGCTTGAGCCCACAGCGTTCGCCAAGAGCCTTCTGAACCTTTCAATCCAAGTAATGCCTGCTTGCTCTGGGTGCCCATGAGCCCATGAAAAGACAAGCCAGGCGACGACGTGTGCCATGGTTCAGGGCTCTTGTGAAAGCGACAGCAGTCGGAGTGCAGTCTCGCACGGCACCGTTTCGAGCCGGCACTGGCACTGCAGTCTGAGCGACTCTTGTTTGTTCTGCTCAGAGCGTGTTGGGTTGCAGTGCCCATGGAGATGTAAAGGTTGCGTAGAGGGGCCTCTTTGCATGAAGTCTGCTAAGTAAACCTTGGGATGATTGGGCGGGTGTACACGAATCTTTTTTCCACGAAGGTTGCTGTGGCTGGGGCCGCTAGGGCTGGGCGAGCTGGGATCTGTTCTATTCTTCAGAGCATACAGCCTCAGAACAAGGTCGTTTGAGCTGTACTTGTACCGTTCAGCCATGCCATATTCGTTGACGGCAATCGGGGCATGAACCTTTTCGTAAAATATTGTGGAGGAGGGGAAAGGACGGGGTTCAGACGTCCTTGAAGGGAAATGTCTGCCAAGAAGCTGCGGAAGAGCGCAGATAGGTTTGGGGATGATCCGCCGTCATGCTGGTTGACACACTGTGAGCACAGGCCAAGGCCTTCCGCACTATATCACCCTGTAAAGGGGTTGGGGCACCAGAACGGCTGAACCAAGGCAGACCCAGGCCTGCTGGGCAAAGATGATCGGCACTGGCTTTGGCTTGTTGCTGCCTGGAAAGCTTTGCTGAAGCAAGATGCAACCGTGTCCAGCGCAGATGGGGCAATCACCGGACCTGCAGTGATTGTCGTGGCTCCCAGCTCCTGCGATGTTAGGAGGCCTAGCACCCCGCCCACTAGTTCTGCGAGGGTCGTGTTTCTTCGGCTTTTGGTGGTTTCGGGCTGCCAGGGCTGGTGCATGGTGCGGGCCGTGTCGGTGCCGCTGCGGAAGTTGCACGCCTTCGCTCTCCGCTCAGGGCAGGAAAGTCGTATATGTCCACCGGATGTCCTAGATGGGCCATGATGGTGGCAGGCTCCCTAAAGAGGGCTCTGCTTGGGGCGTCCTGCCCTGTGACCGGGAGGACGCCTTTCGTCAAGACCAGGCTCACCTTTGCCGAGCTCTGAGCCTCTTCCGAAGCCCAGCAGTTTGTGTGGTCCGGGATCCATTGAAAGTGTGCTGAACCAGGCCGGTCGATGAGGCTGCATGTACGACATCTTTTCTCTGGGATGGCTTTACACTCTCATTCATACACCTTACAGCAGTGGTGTGCATCGGCGCGGTCGCGCCGCCTTGAATTGAACCTCGTGTTTACGAAAGCGGACGCGTGAGGCTGTTCAAGAAGCGTCCTCATGGGAGTCCTCATGCTGTTCGTTCCTGGGGTTCTCTCTACTCCTGCAGTGCTTTCTCCGAAGAGACGGGGAAATCAGGTGTGAGACTCTCGCAAGCCCGGCTGCCGGGCTGTGTGGTCGGAAGACTCTTTCGGCCCGAGGGCCACAGACTCGCAAGCTTTGCTTGCTGGCCGCAGGTTATTCTCGCTAGAAATCTGGAGAAATCGTGTGAGAGTGAGTGCCAGTCGCCGAGAAAATGGTGCGATCTTCACCTCATTGGTGAAAGGTTCTCAGGGGCCTCGTCACTGCATTGGGTCGCCTCGATGGTGTAGTTACTGCTTCTCTCGGCCTCCCGGCTGTTTGCCATCTGCCCGAGCTTTCGCTGGCCATGGCCGAGATGCGCATGATCCGAGCTGTCTCCTGTGCTTCTTTCAAAGACCAGCCTTCGTCCTGGGCGCGGTGGCCCAGAATTGGGGCCGTAGGTCATGCAGGCAAGGCTGATGCCACCTCGTCCGACCTGCCCATATCCTGAAGCCGTTCTCTGCTCCGATTTCCTGAACTCAGGCCCTGCACCCTCCAATCCTCGCACTTCTGGCGGGCTCTGCCGACCCTCGGGTCCCTCAAAGGAGAGCATAAGACGGCCCATGTGCCTCGTGAGCTTTTTCGGCTTCGCGGTACTTCCCTGGTTGCCTGCGAGAGCTTTGGTAGCCCTTTGGGAAAAAGGATGGTGGAGGGTCATTGATGCTATGCTTGGGAGGTGAAAATAGAGAATGTGAAAATCGAGACCATCTGACATGGACATTCCCGGCACAGGCGGAAGGCTCGGCTGACAGCTTTGCTGCGCCACCTGTCCGTATGGGTACCAAGCAGCGCTGGGTGCCAAGGAGACGCTTGAAAGTGGACGCTGACGCAGACAGAGCTCTCTGCCTTGAGCTCTCCTTTTCTCTCCGACGGGCTGGCAGTATGCTTCCGCCATAGGTGCATTTCAGCAGGCTGTGCCGCTCAGCTGAGCCTTGGAAATCTGTAGATTAGCTCCAAAAGCGGTGAGACAGTGCCAGGCGCATGCGAATTCTTTGGCCGACGTTTTCTTTTCGGGTGTAAGTCTAAGTGTCAGCAAAGTTCTGAGGTCTGAGAGCAGGTTCGTCACTAGTCGGTGGTTGAGGATTCTGAGCTCCCCGTGCACTGTGAAGAACCGCGCCGTGCCTGACGCAGAAGGTGCGTATTGATGGCACCGAACTGCCTCAAGGAAGGCTGCTGGCAGTACCGTGCTTTCCGCTGAGATCAGAACGTGGCAACACCTCAGGGATAGCCGTCGGCTTGCAGCAGGCAGACGGTCGGCTTCCGCTCATAGGGCTACAGACGTTGGTGGTCGGGCCTCGCACGCTGCTCCACTTCCCGAAGTAACTCTTTGGTGAACCTGTTGCCGTCCTGGCTGCCCCTCGAGCGAGTTGCTGAGAACGGGCCTCCCCATGTTTTGAATGCTGACTTGGGCCTCTGCGCCGGTCTAAATGCTGAGCCCTATAGACCCTGTGACGGCATGAAGCGGTGAGACAGCCGCGCCAAGCACGAGCCGGGCGGCAAGTGATACGAATGTGGTCCACCGGGGCTGTCCGTGAGGACCTCTACATCGCGGGCCTGTGCCAACAGGTCGCCCATCAGCGGCGGGTCACCGCCGCACTCCGGGAAGGCATCCGATGCTCATTGGTGTCCCGTCCCCTCGACCAACGAGGATAGTAGGGTCGCTGATGAATTTTCTGTGAAGCCAACGTCCCGTGCATGCACGCCCACGATGGATTTTTGCCACCGGTGGAACACTGGGGAACGGAGATCTGTCCAAATAAAACACTGCGCACAGGTGCCAAAAGTTGCTTCACCCCCGGACCCCGGCCGTGCCACAAGTA
>CAJNDV010000602.1:1805-16969 GCA_905221635.1 Symbiodinium sp. CCMP2456
AAACCCTAAACCCTAAACTCAAAACGGATCGCCGCAGGTTTTTTGGCCCTTCGCTCAGAGCTCAAAGTTCCACTCGGCCAGGCAGCCGGGGCAGAAGGCACGGCCTGGGTAGAGGGTTGAAAGGGTTTAGGGTTTAGGGTTTAAGGTTGAGGGTTTAGGGTTGAGGGTTTAGGGTTGAGGGTTTAGGGTTTCCGGTTTATGGTTGAGGGTTTAAGGTTGAGGGTTTAGGGTTTATGGTTGAGGGTTTAGGGTTTAGGATTTAAGGTTGAGGGTTTAGGGTTGAGGGTTTAGGGTTGAGGGAGGGATGATGTTTTAACTAACGGAATCAATAGGGTTTTGAGTTTAGCGTAATCTATACATGTCTTAGGATCCTTTAACGAGATCTATAAAGTTCCTTCAAAGCATCTGTAGGGTTGAAGGATCCGTTAAGGGATCTAGTTTCTACCAGTGTTTAGGGCTTGGAACCCTAAACCCTAAACCCCAAGCCCTAAACCCTAAGCCCTAAACCCTAAATCTTAGGCTCCTGGATCTGAAAGGCTTCTAATGTAAGGGCCTTCGTAATTAGGACAGTGTTTGGAGGGGGGGACATTATCACTAGGGAATTGCATTGCTGACTTTTTAGACTTCTATACTACCGAAGTTCTATAAGGGGTTAGGGCCAGAGCCTTAAACCCTAAACCCTCAACCCTAAACCCTAAACCCTAAACTAAACCCTAGACCCCGAACCCTAAACCCTAAACCCTAAAACCCTGACCTAACCTCTGAACCTAAATCCTAGCACCTAAACTTAAGCCTTACTGAACCCCTGTTAGGGTTTAGGGTGTAGGGTTTAGGGTTTAGGGTCTAGTTAGCTCGGCGGCCCAAACACAAATAACTCAAGCCCCCCCAAAAACCCTTGACAAGACCCTCCAACCTAAACCTAAACTTCCAATAAGGCCCCCAACCGCTAATAATGATCACAAATGTAATGCTATCAATTTTGAAGTCCCTCTATATAGCATCACAACTTAAACTACAGCTCAGGATTGAAAACAGTTGAAGGTTTAGGATGCCGAAGATCTGCTTCGCGCGACGATACGGCTTGTGCTTGAGGCCCTAAACCCTAAACCCTAAGACCCAGGCATCCCGCAAAATGAAGCTCCCAACCACGAGACCTCAACCCTCGACTCAACCTGAAATCCCTCAAAACCTTCCATCCCACGAAAACGAGTCTCTGACATAAATCTACATGGAAGCTTTTGCACGTTCGGGTATCTCTGGAAAATGCGCTGAAACCCAGACCCTCTGCACCCCGAAGCCCTGAAGCCCTCGACCCTTGAACCGGGGTAGGGTTTTGAATTGTTAGCAGCTGCTAGCATCCCCATAGTGACACCCCGCGACACCTCACATACACTCACCAATCCTATCAACATTCCTAAGGAGCCCTTTCTACACTCACAAGGGCCTGGATATACACCCTACTTCCCTTCATCCACACCCACCCTACTGAAATGCAAGAAAACACAATCCCTAAGGGTTCATGTGCTCATATAGCATATGCATGGGCCTTAAAGTACCTAATATAGGGACTACATTAAGGCCAATGTATACACTATATGAGCACATGGACCTTTAGGGAATGGACAAAAACATCCTAAACCCTAAACCCTAAGCCCTAAACCCTAAACCCTAAACCCCTAAACCCTAAACCCTAAAACGTTAGGCTTCCGGCAGCGCTCGCCCTTGTCCTCCGTCTCACTGCTGCCCCAAGTTTCGGCCTGGCTCAGGGTTTAGGGTTTAGGGCTTAGGGTTTAAGGCTTACGGTTTGGTATTTGCAGTACAGACGAGCAGGAGGAAGAGGCGGAGAAGTTGTGCGATGGCACCGTAACATAAGTCTAGCAGGTAGCACCAGCACATAACATGGAGCAGAAGCAGCAGATAGCAGGCGCCAAAACAGCTCTGAGCAATAAGGGTAATGCTTGTTGTTGTTGTTGTTGCTGCTGCTGTTGTCATGGTATGGTGGACAAGTTGTAGCGACACTGGTCGCATGATACTCGTTGTCGACGATATCATAGCATCTTCGAGCGCCGGGGAATAGCGAGCCAGGAATATATAACCATGAAGTGTGACAACAAAGCCAGAAGACCCTGGCAACCCCAAGAATCTCAGCTTTACACACCAGATCCTGCGCCCAAGACCCTCCGCGCGGACTCATAAACCGAAGACCTTGGAAAATGACATAAAGCCCAACGCGGAAATCAAGCCAAACCCTGAGGCCCCACCCTCAACCCCACGCCCTAAAATCCCACGCCCTCAGCCTTTAAACCTGGCGCATTAAACTCGCGGCCTTGTTGAAACCATCCCGGCTGCTTGCGAGTCGACGGAAGCGCACCGAACCGGAGCTACCACACTCCTCACCTTGGCTCTTCGCTGAATCAGGCTTGGGTGCTGCCCCCATACACCGACAGCCTATAAGAGGGCTACGATATATGGGCCGTATATATCCACATCAGAAACACTAAACCCAAAGCCCTGAACCATAAAATCCGTATCAGAAATACTTGAACCCGAAACCCTAAGCTCTAAACCCTAAAACCCATATCAGAAATACTTTAAACCCTAAACCCTAAAATCCATATAAGAAATACTAAACCCTAAACCCTAAATTCCATATCAGAAAGACTATTCAACGGTTTCTGATCCCAGGTCCTGACTTTCGGGACCTTGCGTTTGGATCCTTGGGCTTAGTGGCGGAGCGAGAATACCGACAGAAATGGTTCAGGGCTTAGGGTTTAGGGGTTTAGGGGTTCAGGGTGTACAGGTTTAGGGCTTCAGGGTCTAGAGGGTTTAGGGGTTTAGGGGTTTTGGGGTTGATGGGTTCAGTGTTTTAGGGTTCAGGGTTTGTGGAGTTGCAAAAGCCCAAACCCTGCACCCAGAAGCCCAGAACCATGAATTGCAAAGATCAACCATAAAGCCAGCCAAGGACTTTGAGGTCTACAGGTGCCTTAAAAGCCGTATCAAAAACTACCAAGACCTACCTTAATGCAGGTTCTTTTTATAAACAAACTCTAATATGGAAATTGCGGGGGCCCTAGAAAAAGGTAGGCTTTTGTAGTTCAAGCTCTGATTCAAGATATCAAGAACCAAAGCTCTGAGACTCGTCCAGGCGCCTTTGAACTGCACAAGAATCTCCACAAGCCCAAGTCTTGCCATTAATGTAGGGACCTTAATAATTAGAATGGGGTTTTGGTCCATAATATACCCCAAAGCCTATTCTAATTATTAAGGCCCCTATATTATAGCCATCTCGTTCGAAAGTTACAGCCAAACCTAAAACCCTACAAGCTAAAGCACGTAAACCTTGCATAAACCCGACCTACACCCGAAATCTTAAAGTTTGGGCTTTAAACACGGTGGCACAAAACAAATCCTACATGCCTCGATAAACCCTAAACCCTCAACCCGATCGGTAGAAAAAGGCAAGCAAGCCTAAGCAATACTGTTTATAAACCCTGCATTACCTTAAGGACCCTAAACTACAGGAAATTAGGTATATTCCTGATTATGGATAAGACAGGATTTATATCATCAACCGTAGTATGACCAATTACAATGAGGAACTCTAAGGAATTGTATATCAGTATATCTAATGGCACTAAGGAAGTGTATTACGAATACGAATTCTGCACCCAAAGCCCTAAACCCTAACTTCTTCATAAAATCGCTTCAGGGGCATTGGAGCTGTTCGTGGACCTCCAAAAACTGCTTCGACGCCTCGAGCGTCTCCTGGGAGCACGGCTGTAGAAATTAGGATTTAGGATTTAGGGCTTAGGGTTTAGGATTTAGGGTTGAGGGTTTCGGGTTTAGGGTTCAGGATTTAGGATTTAGGGTTTGGGCTTTACGGCTTTAGGGCTTCAGGGAGCAAAGCAGGGGGGGCTCTCTTGGTGCTGGCACTCTTGGCCTCCGCGCGAAACAGGGCTGTATAGGGGCTTCATAAGGGATTTGCACGGCTGTTTTGAAGCATTCGCTTCATTAACAATACAGAGCAACTGGCCAGTGCTCGCGCACGGCGCCCGCAGAATATTCCGCGCTTCCGCTGTGGCGTGGCGCACAGCTTGCACTCATGTCCCATGTTTTAAACAGCCTTGATGGGGCTGCGCCCTCCGGATAGCAGGACTCCTTACAAATCTCACTGCAGTGGCCTCGTTTTGGCCTCAAAATATCTGAACCCCCCGCCCAAAAAAACATATTTCTGTCGTCTCCTTGTGGTCATGATCATCCTGGTCACGGTGGTCGTCGTCGTGGTCCCAGTGGTCGTCGTCTTCTTCGTCTTGGTGGTCGTGAGACTTGTGGTCGTCATGGTGAAATTTAGTAACAACATCCCCTCATAGTTCCTGCGTCCATGTACAATCAGGCTACACTATGTTGAAACGCATTACAGTCAGATTTTCGTTGGCTGGACACGTAACCCTAAACCGCCTATACCCTAATCCCTGAGCAACACGCCCTAGACTTTGCCCTAAACCCGTGAATTTTCTGAGGGGACTTTCACAAAAGAGAGGACTTCACCAGGGATCCTAGGTAGCCCGGCCATCCACCAAAAGGGTCCCTTAAGTTCAGCATTCGCCGTATGATGGGTTTACAGAGGTTGAAAATCCATCCAAACCCTAAACCCTAAACCCTAAACCCTAAACCCTAAACCCTAAACCCTAAACCCTAAACCCTAAACCCTAAACCCTAAACCCTAAACCGTGGTCCTCCTTGGTCGGCTGTCGAAGCTGCGTCAGCCGGGCTCGCTTGGCGGCGGGGAGCAAATCCTCGGCAAGGTCAGCTGTACGGGTCCCTATATAAGCTATACTACAATACATGCAATACACTGCAAAGCCCTACTCTAATTGCTAAACCCCTTTATAGTTCAGATTGCAGGATTCGGGCTGAATGACGGAAGCAGAACCTGTGAACTCTCCAAGTACTCCGAACCTCACATTGGTAGGTCGATAGATCTCAGAACCTTAAGCCCTAAACCCCTAAACCCGAAACCCTGGCTACTCCAAACTTCATATTCGTCAACCAAGCTTCCTCGGGTGGCAGCACGACAAGCCTCAGGTCTTTGCCCATATGCCACGCTTTAGCGTTTTGGGTTTAGGGTGTAGGGAACTACCAAACCGCATTTTTTGTAAGGCCCCTATAAACTCACATTATGGTTTAAGAACACGAACCTACAACAAAGTAAGTTATGGTTTAAGGTAGCATAGAGGCCTTCATGCCTAGAACAGGACTTGGGGGTTCACCGTAGTAGCATTCCTCATAGGGGAAACTATAAAGGGGATACTACTGGGTTTTGGGGTTCACTGTAGTACTATTACGCAAAAGGGAACTAAAAGCGGATTGCTACTGCCCTAAACCCTAAACCTGATGCCCTACATTGATACTATTTACCACTAGCTATTCGGACTTCTGGAACGAAGGTGAGTTTAAGGAGTAGGGCTTGGGGTTTAGGGCTTAGGATTGAACACATGTCTCGAGTCGTCTGTCTACATGAAAAGGCCACTGTGCATGAGGCTCCGGGTTCACCACTACCTGGAACAAACCTCTCCCCGAGATACCATTATCCAGCATGAAGGTGCGAAGTAATATCGAGTGTAGTAGAGATGACTCACAAAATCTGATACCAACAGGAAGAGTCACCAAAACAGTCTCACTGCCGCCAGAGTCGAATCAACAACAAACGTCACAAAACTCGTGTCATGACGCCACCACAAAAGATGCTTTTGAGCACCAAACAGCAATAGTCACAAAGGTATCTGTTAGGTCTCTAAGGTCACATGCCCTCGAAATCCTGAGTGTTCTGATCCCTAGCACCCGATTGAACTTTAAACTCTTTAAACCGTATAGCCCTAAACCGCATCACAATCAGGACCTCAACTCCACATCCTCGCTGGCAGAACCTTATCACGATGCACACAATCCCAAATGAAGCTCTTGCACGAACAATGAAAACTTCCAGAACCCTTCTTCACACCACACCAAGCAACGCATGGGCCGCTTTGATGCCACCCTCTAGGAGCTCCTACTGAGCAGTTTCGGTTTGAGGGGTTTCGGGGTTGTTTCGGTTTAGGGTGGGTTTCTTGGTCGGGGTTCCTAGAAGGCTTCGGGTATAGGGTTTAAGGTGTGCATACAGTGTGCGTGCGGTGGGTGTGCCTTTAACTTTAGGAAAAGGTGCGCACCCATTTCTCGCGCGCTTGCATCAGCATGCAGTCCCGCCCCAACCACCCCAACCACCCCAACCATTCTAGAAACGACCACGTTTCACAGCAAGCCATAGCCGAGATGGATCGGTGTCGGGCTGTGAATCCTCGAGGCCTGTGCCGGCCGCTCGACGAGAAGCAAGGGTCTCCAACAACCAATCCGCCCCTGGGTTTAGGGTTTAGGGTTTAGGGTTTAGGGTTTAGGGTTTAGGGTTTTTAGGGTTTAGGGTCCTCGCACTTTGTGGGGTCGCTCGAGATTGCCCTGAAAGGTTTGGGGTGATCAGGCAAATAGCGTTTCTGCAACGTCCTGGCGACCCGGTGTCTACCACGCGAGATTGGGGAGGTCAGCTGGACGATGTCCTCTCCTTGCCACTTAGGATCCATGGTGACGTTGAGGGCTAGAGGTGATGCGATAGTTCCAACAACTCAGTTTGGCGGCCAGCTGGCGTGCTTGTTGGCTTCATGGCATCACAACCACAGCACAGCTGCACTTTGCATTCGAGGAGCTAGCCCTATGAACCCAAACAGCTGCTTCCTCTTCGAGCACCATGGAGGAATTCCACAGTCGCTCAACAGTAGCCTTTATCCTGTAATGTTCATCGAGCCACCCAGGAGCCGTGCCCCTGTGAACAACCGGATTGTCTGCGCATCCGGCTGGTGGAGCATCAGCCCTAAACCCTAAACCCCACAAAGCCTTCACGAGCTGACCGGCGGGGCAACTGGGATTCTGTCCATTCACGACAACGCACGTCCCCAAAGCCCCCAACCCCATCGAAGCCCTCAACCCTAAAGCACGAGTCAAGCGTAAGCATAAGCCGATCTAGGCCCTCTGAAACAATAGAATATGTGGAGGAAAACAACAGAAACACAAACCACAGCAGAATCCCACAAAGCCCCATTCCAGGCCAAAGACACTATACTATCCCAAACGATCAACCCTGTTGGGCCCTATTGGAAGTATCGAAAACCTAGACAACCAAGAAGCTACAGTAAGTTGAGAAATCCGGCGCAAGTAAGATCACCAAATCAACCAGAAACAGGCTTGAAATAGAAACCATCAAAAATCCCTCAACCCTAAACCCCCAAAGAGAAACCATGACTCCCCAGCAGCTAAGGCCTAAGCCCTAGACCCTAAACCAAAAAACCCTCAACCCCAAAGAGAAACCATAACTTACCCGCAGCTCAGGCCTAAACCCTAAATCCCAAACCCTCAACCCCAAAGAGAAACCATAGCTCCCCCACAGGTCAGGCTCCTTCAAGGAATCGGCCAGGCAGCCCTGTCGGAGGCGATTGGCTTTGCAGGATAACTTCGGTTTAGGGTTCAGGGTTTAGGGCTTCCTGGCGTTGTTTACCGCTTCTAGGGTTGGCAGGGCTTCTACGGTTGATAGTGGTGCTTGAAGTGGGGTTTGGGGGTATAGGTTTGCTTTGGATGATTACTATCCGGGGCCTGTGCTCCAAGTATTCTAGGGAGCCCTCAGGAATAAGAGGAACATACTCAGCTTTCGGGCCTTGATGACAGGGCTTGTATATTGTTTGAGAATTGTCGAATAAATTGTTTTTGTGGGGCGAAAGGCGTTGACCTCACACAGAACCATAAACCCTGAACTAAGCCCACCCTGTCGCAGACCCTTTCTGCAGGGGCCTTATAATCATTAGAATAAGGGTTTGGGGGTTCCTTATCATCATTATAGTATAATATACCACAAACCCCCTATTCTAATGATTAAGGCCTTTATGGTCTAATCATAATAAGGAACCCGAAAACAATATAGGTAGTAAGTGTTTAAGCCCGACGCCTTGCACTCTAAAACCCTCCCTTTCAAGACCTTAAAGGCCCTACAACGCCCTATACAAGCCCTAGTGACCCCCAGAACGAGCCAGAAAACTCGAAGCAAAATCCTTGTCGTGATTTCAGCTTGATACTCACCCTAAACCCTAAACCCTAAACCCTAAACCCTAAACCCTAAACCCTAAACCCTAAACCCTAAACCCTAAACCCTAAACCCTAAATTACTCGTTGATCCCTTTGGATTCCCTCGACTTTGGGCTTCGGCGTGCTCGGGCTTCTGCTCCATAGGACATGCATTACGCTTTGGCGTTTGGGGGTTTGGGGATAAGATCTCGGGTCTAAACCCTAAACCCTAAACCGTAAACCCTAAACCCTAAACCTTAAACCTTTAACCCTAAACCCTAAATCTTGAACCCTAAACCCTAAACCCTCAACCCTAAACCTTAAACCCTAAACCCTAAACGTTAAACCCTAAACCCTTAAGGGTAGAGCTCAGGGTCTCCACCTCAAAAGACTTCCGGGCCAGACCTGGCGCAAGGCGGCACAGAGGCGCCGCACCTCGCATGCTGGGGATTACGGTCTAAGGCGAAAAACTGTCGGGTTTTTGGCTTTGGGGTTTAGGGGTTAGGGGTTGTGAGGTTTGGGCCTTGAATCTAGGGTTTCAGAACGGCTTACAATTTGGGTTTTTCAATTGCGGGTTAAGGCTTTTGGGTTTCGGGCTTGACATTGTTGGTTTTCTGGGCTTAGGTTGAGGGTTTTGGGGTGCGTGAAACAACGAAAGACACAACCAGAAAAGTTCGAACTTGGATTCAGGGTGTACGCTTGTCTACGAAAGACTCAGGCTTCTTCGCTCGAAGCTTTTGGGTCGGCCGGGAGGGTCGAAGACTCTGTAAAATAGGGCTTGAAGATGTTTTTTAACTTCCATGACGTACTTCTGAAGATATCTTAAACTACCATGACCTACTTCTAAAGATATCCTAAACTCCATAAGCTACTTCTGAAGAAGTTTCAAACTGCCATGACCCACTTCGCTGTAGGTTCTTATTCTACAAGCTAACACGGAGAGTTTAGGGTCCGGGAAAGAGCTACTGGATCCTTTTCCCTGAAGCTGCGATAAGGGGATTTTGGGCAGGCACCCATACTTGCAGCGGTTTAGGGTTGAGGATAAGTGGTCTTTTATAAGTTCTTTATTCATGTCGGTTTAAAGTACACTTGCCCTTTTTGTAAACCCACTCATAACATCTTACAACTACTCAACCTCCAAATAGTCAGGGAACGTAAAGCCCTCAGTTTATGTGCGCTGAGCCGAACAGCCACTTAGGTTTGGGTTACCAGTGACCAAGGAATTGCAAGTGAAAGAACCGTATCCCACTAATCCAAGCGGCCGAAAACTTCAAGGAGCATGCTTTATCATGCTTTGCTAAAGTAACCCCGAGCCTATTCCCTAAACCCGCTCAGACCCTAAACCCACGACCCCAAAACCCTGAAACTCTGAAGCTTTAGGGTGTTGAGTTGAAGCCGCATCATGGAATCCCATGAAAGCCTTGGTAGGAGCTATACATGGGGTATACTGTAGTTTCGTCACATACGGACCGTGTGGCATACTTTACTAGATTCCAAAAAGTTGGAATGTGGATTAAAGGTGACCGGTGCTCGGATTGGCTGTGCGCTACCTACCGTACAAGGCATCAGGGTCATGATGTTACAGCTTTTTGCTTCCAATTTAACAGGCCTTAACCTCCATATCATCCTTATAGAAGCCATAACAAGACCCGTTAGATCCCTTAAAGGAACCTTGAACCAAACCATAACATTTTTGACTCAGGCCTCTACCTAAAATCCTACATCCTAAACCCTACGCCCTAAAATCCTAGAATCCCAAACCCAAAAGTCTTCGCTGAGGGCTTAACAACCGCGACCGCATTCGCGAGCGGCAGCAAAAAACGTCGGTAAAACTATAGACGACTGGCACCATGCCTGCCTGCACCCTGGGGTTTGCCGTCTCATCCCTTCTTGCGCCCCCCAATCCGATTTTTTGTTACCAAGTTTTGCTTATGAAAAATGCCACTTAAAGTGGGCTGTCGGCCGATCTCGGGGTCCCCCCATTTCGACAGCTCCAAGGATAGGGCTCCCGACCTTTCATAGGACCCCTCCAAACCCTGCACGATTTGGAGCAGCTCCACAAATTAACTAAAGGACAAGGACAGGGCCCCTCCCAACCCTTCACGACTTGGCGGCTGTTCCTTTCCAGGAGGCTGACAGCTGATTTTCCAAATTCTGCATATGAAAAATGACACTCAAATCGGGCTCTCGGGTTCCTCCATTTCGACGATTCCCACCAGGCGCAGACTCACAGAAAGCCCGCTTGTGTCCTCGCAACTCCCGCCACAGCCTCACAGAAAGCCCACTGCTTCTGCCGGCACCCGCCAGGACAACCTTACAGAAAACCCAAGTGCGCTGCAATCCCTAGTTTTGTCGTTTGCGAGAACTGCCGCCAGCACAACCCCACAGAAAGCCCATTGCTTATTCCGACACCCGCCAAAGACAGAATCAGACCAGGACAGCATTTCACAGAGCGCCCTGCCTCTTCTGGCACCCTCTAGGGTGTAGAAACGAAGTCACACAAGGACAGCCTTCCAGAAAGCCAACATGCAGTGAAATCCAACAGAAAGCCCACCCGGCACCGCCAGAAACACAGGGACAGAAGCGCACAGCTCGCGTTCTCGCGCCATTTCGGTTTTGCCTGGGCTTGTGGAAGGTAATGGCCCCCATCAGGGATGCACCTAAAAGACTGTAAAACAAATTCCTACAATGCTTGAACTCAGGCGGTTTGGGGTGGGATGTCTGCTACACACAGGTGCGAGCGGCCTGGGTGTGCACACACCAGCGAGCACCCATGACGTCACCACACCCTAAACCCGAAACTCATGGTCTCCCCCCGGCCTCCGCCAAATAGCGCCTCTTCGTGCCCTCGCTCCCGGCCACATGGAAGATGGCGCCCTGGTTTAGGGTTGAGGGGGTAAGGCTAAAAAAGTTTACAGTTTAGGGTTTAGGGGCTCAAGGGTTATGGTTTAAGGCTTAGGGTTTCGGGTGTAAGACTCAAAGAGTCTAGTGTTTCGGGTTTAGGGCGAGTTTGGGGTTAAAGGCAACGTTGTAACATTGTAACGCTAGAAACCCCCAAACCGCTCAATGCTGCAGCCCTGAAGCCCTGAACTCCAGAGCGCCACAGCCTGAACCACAAACCTCAACAGGCGCTTGTTGATGAGGTCCTGAAGCCCCAAATCCTTAAAGTTCTTCAAACTGGATCCTGAGCCTAAACCCCAAACCCTAAACCCTAAACGCTAGTATAAAGCCCGAGTCCTAATCGGTCTCAAGCTCTATAGGCCTCAAGCTCCTAGAACCCGTTAAGCCCAAGCCACTGTAGGGCCAATAGTGTTTAGGATTTGGTGTTTGGGTTAAGAACGTTCGAGATTCGGTGCTTTAGGGGTTCAGGGTTTACCTGGATCCTACAAAACCTACCTTTCTATGGTTCCTGATTCTGTTTCCTTTACAGGTTCTTGTTGATAAGGGTGCCCATACTATTCTGGAATCACTAAAAGGGACCCGAATTTAGTCAACTACCCATACGCATCCTCAAAAGCTGACTTATTTGGGGGTGGGTCGGGCAGGGCAGGCACTGAAGCTGGGCTGTCTTGGTTGGGCTGGCTGGGCTGCTTGGCTGGGCTGGGTTTCGGGTTCGTATAAGGTTCGTTTAGGGTTTTGGTTTAGGCTTTAAGGCCTTGGGGCACTAAACCCTAAACCCTAAACCCTAAACCCTAAACCCTAAACTTTGTATTTTCTGAATTTTCTGGGAGTCCTTGGGCGGATGGCTTTTTTCTAAACCCGATACCGCCAGCTCGACTAGAGCCTGCTCGATCCGGAGCTGCTGAACCCTATAGACCTAAACCCTAAGCCCTAGATCCGAGACCTTCAACCTACGCCCTAGCATCCCAAACCCGAAAAGCTAGACCCCGAGCCGAAACGTTAGAAGAACACTAAACAAACAAGAATCCATCCCTGAAGCCACCAAACCCTGAACCCCCATGCGCTGCCTGCACCCTAATTCGTCCTTTTCCGCCCTGCTCTGCCCAGCCCTGCCCTTTTCCTGAAAGGAAGAAAAGCGCGATGGCATGAGTTTTGGGCCCAGGCCCAGACACTAAAAGGAATAGGTTTGGGTGGCTTGGCCGACTTATACGGCGTGGGGTGGGAGAGAAAACAAGAAAAAGCCTGCGAAACACTTCTATAGACAGGCTCTCGCAGCTCGTCGCCATAGTACGATGCACTCGACACAACCTTGTCACCGGATACTATCGCCTACGCGCTGCTATTCCACAACAAACTTTTATTTAACCCTAAACCCTAAACCCTATAAACCCAAAGCCCCAGGAGCAAAAACCCCTAAACCTGAAACCCCTAAACCCTAAACCCTAAACCAAAAAGCACGTCTCTGGCCTCCAGGGCCCTAGCAACACCTCGGGCATCTTCCTCGCGCTCAGGCGCGCCTGGGCACCAGCTTCGTTCCGTAGGGTTTTCTACGGTGCTAGGGTTTAGGGTGTAGGGATTAGGGTTTATGGTTTAGGGTTGCTACAAGGATGTCTCGAGTTCTGCCCAAAAGGGAACAGGAGGTTGTATCATGACTTTCAAAACAGTCTTACAGAGTTGTTGAATGGTTCTGCAATGGTTTTATGGGGCTTTGCAGGAGTTTGAGTAGGGTTTCAACCAAACAGGTGGTACCACTTTATGCTTTGCGGAGGTTTTTGTTTGATTTCATCAATGTCCTCTGGGATCGTCTAAGGGCATGATACAGGGATGCTAAGGGCATGACCGTGTCATGAGGTTGTTTATCCAAGCTCCCAGCCCCTAAACGCTAAGCCTAACATTCCTAAACCGCAAACCTACCTCAAACCCTAAACCCTAAACTCTAAACTGAACCCTAAACCCTAAACTCTAAACTCTCAACGCTCTGAAGATCGAACCCCTCGGAGATATGGGTGTGTAGAGATTGTAGAAGGGCGTTACAGCCTTGGTTGGTTCTTGAAGCTACCGCAATAGGGATCTATATCAACAGGCTGATTGGTGCGCATAGATCGACAACTAGATAAGCAGGCAGACAGCCAGACAAATGGACAGACAGACAGATAGATAGGCAGATAGACAGATAGACAGACAGGCAAACATAAATTTATAGACGAACAGGTAGATAGGGAAATAAGTAGATAGTTAGATAGTAGATGCTACGTTGTTCTGGTTATCAGAGCTCCTCAACACGAATCCACACAAAAAAAAAAAAAAAACAAGGCGTCGGCCTCCGGACGATGCTGCAAGAAGGGCCTGGCGAAGTGGGCTTTTGAACTCAGGGCGGCGCAGGATTTATGACCTACCCAACCCCAAATAACCTAGGAACCCTACAAGGATACGTTTTTTGGGGCTAGGGCAGGTGTCCAGCTACAGGTACATGTTTTCGGTGTCCGATTAAGAGGGTCAATTTTCGATGCCAGTTTTTCTGAATCCAGGCTTCGGCTTCGAAAAGTTAGGCTTTCAGACCCTAAACCCTAAACCCTAAATCCTAAACCCTAAACCCTAAATCCTAAACCCTAAACCCTAAATCCTAAACCCTAAACCCTAAACTCCTTCTCTTGGGGTTGAATGGCTTGGGGGTATCCACTTCAGGCCGGAAGCTCCCTGGCTCACCAGCTTGTTGTGCTGGGCTTGAGGCTTAGGATTTAGGGTTTAGGGTTTGAGGTTTAGGGGCTTAGGATTTAGGGTTTAGGGGCTTAGGGTTTAGGGTTTAGGGGTTTAGGGTTTAGGGTTTGAGGTTTACCAAGGCACTTGGAGGTGCATGGGCAGCTACTAGGTAGGACGATGGTAATCTTATGCCTTTAATGGGTAGCCCATGATCCTCCAAGTATACCCAGTTTCAGAGAAGAGAAGGAATTCAGGGGCCTGTGTTGGCACTGCCCCGCATGATCGCTAGAGACCTCCAGCCTCACGATCGGTTGCAGGTTTCAGGACCTAGCCCGACATGAACCTAACCTTCGATCCCAAAGCTCTAAGCCCTAAGCCCTAAACTCTAAGCCCTAAACCCTGGGTTTAAGAGGGGGTCGTTAGTTCATGGTCAGCTTCAAGTGAGGCAAGAAGTTCGTTTCAGTGGGGTTGAAAGTGGGGATGAGCGGTTTAGGGTTTAGGGCCTATACTGATATCCTCACTTCTAGAGTGCGTTGTTTCTGAGTGTAGGATCATCCGATACCTGGCCATGAAACGAAACAAACTGTCCAAAATGACACTGCAATTCAGGGAGCAGGTTCAAACCCGATGCCATAATCACCATAATTTTTTCAGAACTAGCCTGGCAGGAGGTTCAGGAGTTGAGGAGTTTGGCAAACTAAACCCTAAACCCCTCCATCTTACCCCGCAGCCCGAAACGTTCGAGCCCGAAACTTTCCCTGACTTTACCCTCAACCCCCTGAAACCCTCAAACCGCTGAGCCCTGCGCTTTGAACCACCCTAAACCCTAAACCCTAAACCCTAAACCCTAAACCCTAAACCCTAAAAACCGAGAAAACCCTACATCCTACACCCCCAACCCTAAAGTCTCATATAGAACCCTTATAGAACCCCTACAGAAGCCATATGGGTGGTTGTCAAAAATTATGGTCCCTTTTTGGGTCCTTATCATACTTCGGCACCTATTATTTAGGGTACCCCAAAAGGGACCATAATTTTGACAACTACCCATATGGAACCCTTAAAACTATAGAAACCGTAGAGAACCCTTAAACTCTAATCCCGAAGCCCTTATAGATCCCTTAAACCCTAAACCCTGAACCCTAAACTTACAGATCCCTTATAGATCCCTTCAAGGAGCCCTGAGAGGTAGAGACTGAAATCGCCTCGCCGGCAGCTCGCATTAGCAACTGCCGGGCGGAGTCCTTAGAGCAGCAGCGGTTTGGAGTTTAATTAGGGTTAGGGTTTAGGGTTGAATTAAGGGTTAGGGTTTCGGATTTATCCGAAACACACACTCCGAACCGTTGTAGATGACCCTTGGCTCCTAAAAGCCCTAAACCCATGGTTTGGGATTCAAGAGTTTGGGGCTTAGGGTTGTAGGGTTT
>CAJNDV010000603.1:10716-23239 GCA_905221635.1 Symbiodinium sp. CCMP2456
GGGTTCAGGGTTTGGGGTTTGGGGGGGTTTGGGGCCTGGCGGTGAGTGGGTTGACGTAGGGGCGGGGGGGGCGGGGGGGTTCGGTCCGTGGGTTTGTATAAGGCCTTTCTATGCTACTACAAGGGCTTGATCTGGCTTTGGAAGTATCTATACGTTACGAGGGGCTTTTGGAAGGATGAATGAAAGGCTATAGGAATTGAGAGAGCGCTACAAAGGCTTTCTACGCTTCGATACCGGGCCCTTGTAGGGTTCGAACGAGGTTTTGGGGACATTAACGGTGAGTTGGGTCTAGGACCTGGGCTTAGCGCGCAGGGTTTCGGCTGAGTGCTCCAAGTGAGATCTCGTTGACTCAAGCCTGAACCCTTTAAAGTTTAGGGTTTAAGGTCACTAAATCCTAAATCCTCTTCTCCTAGGCAGACGCCTGTACTTTTGAATAGACGAATCAAGGAGAAGCGCAAAGCAGATCAATCCAAGTTATTGAAACTACAAACTTGTTGCAGTTCCTTGAATGAGCTACGACGTCTACTGTGACCCAACCCACAAAACGCAGGCGTCCACAATGTCCTAAACCGTAAACCCTAAACCCTAAATCCTAGACTTTTCTGAATCCTAACCTCTAAACTGAAACCCTAAACCCTAAACCCTAAGCAAAGGGCTCTCGAGACTTCAGTGATCCAGGGCTTCCTGTCCGCACGTCCCCACATGTTTTAGTCATGCAACAAGTTTAGGGGTTAGGCTTCAGGGTCTAGGGTTTAAGGCAGTTATATGGGTACAGGGTGACTATCAACAGTTATGTTCCTGAACACAGGTTGTCAAAGAAGTATTTTGCTACTGGCTACGAACGTCGAACACAATTCAGACCATCCCAGCCCAGCGCCTGCCCTGGCGCATAGAACTTCCTGCGGTCAGGTATGCGAGGGTTCCTTTACGGGTTGCCCTTCCGTATTTGATTTAAACCCGAAACCCTAAACCCTAAACCCAAGCGTTCGTTCCTTTATGGGTTGCTATTCGGGTCATCTTGCCCTGGGACGTAGTAAACTCCCCAAACCCAAAGCCCAGCCCTCTATGGAGGGTGTAGGGAAATCCCAAAACCTAAGGCCTTAAACCCTGTAAGGTTGTTGTTTCCCCAACCTGCACTATCTTTAGGAAGGCTGGGGAAGCTCCTTGATGATCCAAAACACCACTCAACGTTGCGCTTCCAACTTTGCCCTCCAGACCACAGTGCCTAAGACCCTAATGAGCCCTGATGGGCCCTCGAAGATCTAGGCCTCAACTCGAATCTACGGTAAAACACCGAAGCCCTGAACCCAACACCGTAATGTACGGGCCTTAATATTTAGAATAGGGCTTGGGTGGGTATATTATACTATACTTATAATAAGGACCCCCCAGGTAATTATTAAGGCCCCCTATCTTACCTTGACTGTTGGCCCTTCGGATCATACGGTTGATGATATAAATCATGCAATACCCATAAGAAGGACTTTTACATAATTCCCATAGTTCAGGGTCCTTAAGGAAATGCAGCATTCATATCATCAACCGTAGGCACGTTTAGAATCTCAGCCCACAAAGTTGTGATCTCACTCTTTTGTGGCGGCAAGATTCTCAGACAACTCACTGCTCGTCATAGCCAGCGGCCAAAAGCAAAGCAGCTGCAGCGATGCCAGGACTGCAAGTGACATATGCACAGGAAAAGGCGAGCTGCGCGTCAGATATGTAGCCACCCCTTTCAGGGCGGAGGGGGCGGGTGAAAAACGAGTTTCTCGAGAGGAAGTGATAGCGACAGAATTTCGCGTGCTATCACATTTACGTGTGACACACTGCCATGTGATCTCACTCTTTTGTGGCGGCAAGATTCTCAGACAACTCACTGCTCGTCATAGCCAGCGGCCAAAAGCAAAGCAGCTGCAGCGATGCCAGGACTGCAAGTGACATATGCACAGGAAAAGGCGAGCTGCGCGTCAGATATGTAGCCACCCAAATCGAAGACACCCGAGTCGTAGTTCACCAGGGCCTGGGTGGGTGGGAGTAGCTAGAGTAGGGCACAATCATGTACTTGGAGAGCGCAGCGCGAACCAATCGATGACAAAGTCGATGAGGAAAAGACTGTGCCCTGGCATGATTCCCGCCGTGTGCGTTTTTGCCTAGTAGCTGAGAGTGTTTGGTTCCAGTACGGCTGCAGAAACCTCCTGTGCCTTGGCAGAGGCGGAGGCACCCTTCAGCATCATCACTCGAGATGTTGCCTAGGAGGAAACGAGTGCGACCACGCAACTTACACCCCCACTGACAGAAATCGGAAATGATGGTCGTCACATGGTGCTTGCCTTGTAGTGCCCGGATCTCGTCAAGGAACCATGCCTTGCTCGAGTGAGGGTGCTCAAATATCCAGGGCAGTTTACGGGAATCTAACCAGCGAATGAGATCAAGTGCAGAGGCCATGCAACGGTTGCCAGCTTCAACCTTTTCCCGGTCTTTCGCAGTCAGAGTTGGCAAACCCCAAGGATGGGACTGCGTACGGATCACTCCAGATCTGTCCTGTGCCCTGGAGAAGGTGTCATATGGAGGAGCAATAACGCCTCCAAGCACTAATCCTTTTTGGATGTCAAACTTGATTTTTGATAAAACTCGCCCATCAGTAAGATCATGATTTGGCCCCCATGCCAACTCCCATGAGCGAGTCTGGAAGCCCAAGGCCCGTGCAGCAGTCCCAATGCGCCCAGAGCCAGCAAAGAAGTCACCAAAATATGACCCCTGTTTTACTGGCCAGGTAGAGGGATCACCGGAAAGCTTTGGCCTAGCATGATCTCCTCGATGTAGCGCTCGGCCGCCCGACAGGCGAGTTGGACCTCGGGGCTCAGCTTCTGCCAAGTCGCGGCCAACCTGCCCGCTTTCTCGTACCGAGCCACACTTTGTTTGCTCTGCCAGTTGCCCCGCTTTCGCACTTCCTCTTGGGTCCGAACGTTGCGGGCTCGATCTATGCTTGGGCCGGAGTGTCGAGCCTGGTACGGCACCAGCTGGATGTTCAGGTCGCTGCAGGCCGCCTTGAACACCGCATAGTAGGTGGCATAGTCGAACTTGAACACGTGGTCCATCTTGTTCCCCTGCGCCATCTCCTCGAAGAGCGGGTTTGCAAAGGCCAGCCAGTCGCTGTCGACGAGCACCGAATCGTCTTTCGTGCCTGTCTTGGAGACGTCCTCTGTCTCGGCTAAGCTGGTCACCACCGACCAGTGGCCAGTGACTCCTTGAGTGGGCCTCACAAGCCCCAACTTCCGGAGTTTCAACAAGGTCCCTGGCCGGTGGTACGTGGAGACCTGGAGGAGGTTGAACAGTGCCTTTGTCACATGCCCCCTGGCCACCATTCGCCAGCTCACCCCGCACCACACGGCCAACGGGTAAGCAAGCCTCGAGCGAGATGGGCACAGCTTTCGCCAGCCCTGGAGGCACCGCCAGGATCGGGGGATTTTGCGCGCCCCGAGCTTGCCAAACTGAGGATCGCGATCCAAGAGCACCGCCAGGGTGTAGTCTCCCACTGAGCTCCCTTCTCCTTCCTTGAACTTCTCGTTGAAGTAGACCACCAGTGCTTGGTCCACTGCTTCGTCCGTGTCGAAAGCCAGACTCCTCTTTTTGACAAAGTCCAAGAGCTCCTTGAGCCGCGCCGTGTAAGCCTGCCTGACTTTCGGAGTAACTGCCGCGTCCTCCAACAGGCTGTGGGAGCCGTCCTTCAACTCCATCCTGTTGTTGACAAAGAGCTGCAATCCTCTTTTTGGCCTGCTTTTCAACAAACGACTTTTCCCGGCGTTTTTGTCTTGCTTGAACTCTGAAGAAGTGCTGTCCTCCTCCTCGTCGTGGTCCGGCCTGGTGAGCCTCACTGCCGTCATGGCCTTCAACTCGCTCTCGTTCCGAGGGAGCTCCAGGCCCACAGCTGCTCGGTCCCGCATTCTTGCTTGCAAGACTTCCACATCCAGCTTCACTTTTCTCTTGCCCGATTTCAAGGGCTGGCTCAGGTCTCTGTCCTTTGCCAGGCTCAAGGTCCTCTTCCTCGTTGCTACGGTCTGCTTCTCCGAGTGAGCCGGAGCTGCCCCTTCCGCACTCAAAGTGCGAGATCTCCTTGGCGCCATGACTGCTCCCCGCTGTGAGGGCTTGCGATTCTGCCAAGAACTCCTCCGGCCATGAGCTGCCGAGGAGATCTACTAACAGTCTTGACTCTTTCGCTCCTTCTGCCAAGCGAGAACCCTCGTCTGAAATATTGAGCTCAGACGGAATCCAACGAATGGAAACTCTCACGTTTCTAGCAAAGCAATAAGCAGCGAACTCACGCAAAATCTTCAGCACTTTGTAGTTGCGAGAACGGCAGCGCTCGAATATCAGTACTGCAGCTAGGTTGTCACAGAGGGCCAACTGTCGCAAGTCATGACCATAACGTGTCATCAGTACTCTGCGAATACCCTTCAGCACGGCACGGGCCTCAAGGACCAAAATGTCCTCGCTGAAGCTCCACTTGCCGTACAAGGTGGGATGCCAAAGTTCACGCCTAAGCCCAGCTGCCGGCACTTCAGTGAAGGCCTTGTCGACTCTCCACCCAGCCTCAGCCAAAATGGCACTGCAGCGATCATCATGAGGAATCGTCCACCTGCCAGTCTCATCATTCACAAAGCCCGCGGCAGTCAGAGCACTCTCACGCGCAGCATGGGACCCGACCCTCTTGAATCTTGAACGCTCCGATATCCTGCCACACTCGGCGACAGTCTTCTCCGGCCACCATGCCTGGCACACACCAAAACCCTTCAAGCTAGCGTCGCTTGACAGAACCAAGCGATTCCAAGGTCTCCACCAATCGGCAACTAGTAGAAATAGCACGCCCTTGAAAGCTTTCAGTTCATCAATTATCGACGGCCAAAGATTCCCAACCGACTGCTTGTACTTCTGAATGAAAGGATAGACGCAGTGCAAGATACTGAGGGATAGCCGGCACATCAATCCGCAAAATGTAAGGTGACCGACCAAGATCTCAAGCGCCCGACCTGAACATCGTCCACGCCGAGGGAGCCCCTCAATGGCATGGTGCACCTTCCACAGACGTGAGCTGGTAATCCGGCTCCGCAGCTTCTCTCCCTCAATCACGCAACCTAATGCTTCCACACTTCCACAGCTGACCTCACTGCCGTGCAGCTCCAGGTTCCGGCTTTCAAACTTGACCCGCATCTCTTCCATCGCCTGGGCCACACGTTCAGGATCTGTGCCTATAACCCCAAGGTTATCCACATACACGTACAGGTGCTCAGCCTCGTCTACGTCACGGCCGACACGTAGTATCAATGGAGGCCCACGATCATGTAGGAGCCGAGCCTGGGCCAGTAGCGGAGCCGACTGCGCGATATGCTCATTCGCCCTCTGGGCAAAAAACAAGCTCCAAGAAAAGCCTTGGCAAAGAGAACCTGCACAGGGATATACCGGATCCAAGGGCCCCACGAAGCAGCCGTCAACGTATGTGTTTTCCAAGCCCACGGTCTTTGCCGGCACCGCCTCCCAGGAGAAGAAACGGGCAAGCCAAAGAGGAACTCGCAGCCTGTGGAAACAGTCTTTAATATCGTTAAGACCTACAAAGGCAATGACCTTGGCTATGGACTCTGGATCGGCGAAGATATGGTCTTCAAAGCAGACCTCGAAGCGACCAAATGATTCTGAGGTCATCAGGTTGACGCCCGGCGCTGCCTTGAACATCTGGTTCGACAGCCTCGCGTCTGTGATCATCCTGAGACGCGTCCGAGAGGACTTCCAGACAAAGAAAACTCCAACCTTACACTTGGGCTTAGTGGTGTACTGGAAATAACCAATGTCATGGAGCCGTCGAACCAAGTTGTTGTAGACTTTCTTGTTGTACCTGAGCTTCGGATCCCAATAAGGCTCGAAACCCCCTATTCTGTCACCGCTTTCGGCCAACATCAGCTCTGATTGCTCCTCCAGATACCGACAGTCGTCAGGCGGAAGCACCTCCAGGAGCTGGGGGCATCCACTCACGTCCTCTGGGATCGAGACGAGGTCGGGTTGGTAGGAGGCAAGAGTCTCGTTAGATGGCCTCCAATCGTAAGGAGTACCTCCATGGAGAAGCGAACTAAGTGCTTCCTCCGGAGAAGCCAAGGCACCACTGGGCTTCTGATCAAAGACCAGACCTTCCACACGCGCCATGGCTTGAGTTTGCATCGGGCTCGGCAACGGATCGGAATCACTCCCCCCTTTGCCAGCCAACCAATTAAGGGCGTCTACCACCTCATTGCAGTTGGACACCGCCTGCCGAATTCTGGCCCGCCTCTGCTGGACTGTACGGCTCTTCCCTTGCAAAGCGGGCGCACATGCAAAACGTGGGAGTGGGAACAACTGCCTCTCCTTTCGAGTGCTGCCAGCAGCTGCCCCGGGCTGATGTGCGCCTCCCAGGTGCCCTTCAATCATGATGAAAAAGGGGATAGTGCGGCGAAGGGCAGCCGCCCACCCCGTCTGACACTCAGGCTCCCTCCTGCCCCTTCCCACGGCCCTTCTTGGGCCCTTTCGGGGGCTTGAGTGCTTGACTTTCAGAGGACTCGCCAGCGCCCTCATCGTGACCAATGGCAGGCGAGCCCCTAAGCTCTCGGACTTTCTGCCTAGCCTGCAGCAACTCCAATTCTTCCTTGTTCTTCTTCGCAGCGTAGGTACGGAAGATAGGGCTCACAATATCTTCCGGGGAACCTTGTCCTTGGAAGACCTTGGCGTGCTCCCAGGAAGGCCGTGATGGATTAGCGTATGCCTCCACGATAGACTGTACTCTTCTGCACAAAATCTCCATGGAGATGAGGGCAGGTATGTTAACCTGATCGTGAGTGCCGGCGTAGTGCAAAGAGTCCGTGAGAACCTTCAGCTCGTGATAAACCCTGTCAGTCGTCTCGATGTGCTTGCTCCTGCACCAAAGCTGCAGCCACTGGCGCACATCGCCACCATGTCGTTCTGCATGCTTAATGAAGTGGAGTGCTGTCAGAGGTCCATCTATGGGCTTGTCGTCGAACACTGGGGCATAGGATTCCCGGCATACGTCACGCCATCGTTTGAATCTCTCACCCTGCTCATCGTAGTCAACCCACAAGGTTCTGATCTCTTCCTTCCCCTCATCGGCCTTTGCCCGGTCGGGGGCGACCTCCTCCACCATCTCCAGGAGCCTTGGAGCCACAGGTGCATTCAGGGCAGGCTCGTCGCGCACCGCGAACAGGGCCCTTCGCCGCACAGCGAAATCGGCACAATCCTCAAGCTTAACAAGCTCGGCGCGTACCCAGTGCTCGCCCCTCTTGATCATAGCGACTCGCTCCCCGAGCTGGACATCAGTAGAAACGGTCACACTCACCTCTTGACCCAGCACCAGCCCACCTAGAGGCTCGGCTGCAACCCAGACGAAGCCTTCTTCAGCCGGCTGAACGGCCTGCACCATCGGAGGGACAGCTGGACATGCTGTCACCTGAGCTCCTCCCCTTTGGTCCGGCCCCTTTCCCACCAGCTTTCGTGGGACTAGTGCCCGTCCAAGGAAAGCTGAAGGCTCAGCCACGGTGCCATCCTTGAGAAGTACTCCCCGGGGTCGCCATGCATTTGTCAGGTGAATCTCGTCACGGAGGAGCTCTAGTGCCTCGACGATTCTCGTCTTCAGGTCGTCGTCTGTTGTGTCGTGACTGAAACGGTAGACTGCGCCCCCAACCCTACTCCAGTATGTAAAGTGCACATTCTTGATCTTGAATGAATCGCATCCCGGGTCCCCATAACCCGAAAAGTCTTCGACGTATACATCACCATCGGGCGTCAAGACCGCCCACTTCATGCCATCACTCTTCCAGAGAAGGACCCGTTCATGATACATGCGATCATCATTGAAGTATGCAGCAACACGCTGTCCGGGCAGGCATTTGGACAAAGCCTCCTCCCTTTCGCCGGGGAGATATCGCCTCATGGTTCTTCGTTCGACCTCTTGAAAGCATCAACAGATAACCCAGGATCAAAATGACCACTGACTGTCCAATCAAGATTGCAGAGACCAGGTGATTCAAGCCTTCAGCACTGACTGGGCATTCACAGCTCACCTCACACTGGCACACCGCAGTCTGTCCTGGGGAGTTGCTGAAGCCCTTCTGGTCAAGGAGACGTAAGAACCATAAGAGCGCCGCTATCTCTACTCTCATCCTGAAAAACGAGTTTCTCGAGAGGAAGTGATAGCGACAGAATTTCGCGTGCTATCACATTTACGTGTGACACACTGCCATGAAGCCGAACATGTCTCCAAACCCTTAGAGCCCATGAAGCCCTATAGACGCAACCCCCTGGCCTTTGAAACTCCGCAGGCCCTAAAACTCTGGGGTTTTGGGGTTTAAGGTTTAGGGTTTAGGGTCTAGGGTTCCTAAAACTCTGGGTTTTGGGTTTAAGGTTTAAGGTTTAGGGTTTAGGGTTCCTAAAACTCTGGGTTTTGGGTTTAAGGTTTAAGGTTTAGGGTTTAGGGTTCCTAAAACTCTGGGGTTTTTGGGGTTTAAGGTTAAGGGCTGAGGGTCTAGGAGTCGAGGGTCCCCCTGATTCGTCCCCAAACACTGACCCCGAAGCCCTAACAAGCCCTCATCCCCAAAACCCTAAGCCGCACCCATAAACCCTCTAGTAGTTCCTTTTTGGGGTTCATATTTAGAATCCTACAAGTATAGGGTAATCCCAAACAGGAACTACTATGGGGCCTATGGGTAAGCCGTACTCCCTAAATCCTCTCCCTTAAAAGACCTCTACAGAAACTCAAACGGATCCCTCTCAAAAGAACCCTTACGAGAGGAACCCAGACTAGAGGAACCCTTACTATAGAAAGCCTTAAAACGGCGCCCTTCCCCACACTCCTTACCAAAGAAACCCTAAACTCTAAACCCCAAAACCCTGGACCCATAAAAGAAGCCCTTCCCAGGAGCCCCTACTAGAGGAGGAACCCTATACCCTACACCCTCAACGCTCAACCCTTACAAGGAGCCCTTCCCAGGAGCGCTTCCTAAAGGCATCCTAGACCCTAAACTTTCTTAGACCCTAAACCTTAGGGTTTAGGGTTTTGGGTTTGGGGTTTAGAGTTGGGGGTTTAGGGTTTAGGGTTTAGGGTTTAGGGTTCCATCCCCAGACCCTGAAAAAAGGAGCCCTTCCCAGGGGCCTCCCAAACTCCAGCTCTGGATCTGGAGCTGCGCGCACCCTCGCCAGTTCGGCTTGTGCCTCAACGTTGCTCGGCTTGTTTTTGAAGGTTTAGGATTTAGGGCTTAGGGTTTAGGTTTTGGGTTTCAAGACTTTTTGTGAGGGGGGAGGGGGGGGGCGTTGGGGATCAATTAGGGCTGAGGGCTTATTGGGTTGAGGGTTGCTTTTGCTTATGGGGTTTAGGATGTAGGGTTTAGAGTATATTGAAGGTTTCGTATGTTTAAATGATATATGTAGGTTGTTTTAGCTTTTTAAGGCTTTGGGCTTAGGTGCTGTTGGGATGCAGGCTTCATGTAGGGTTTAGGTTTCAGGTTGTCGGGTTTAGGTATTGGTGACACCAGTCAAATTGCAGGAGTTTCCTCAACTGGAAGGCGTTTGCAAGGTTTAGGGTTTAGGGCCTAATGTAGGGGCTTTACTACTTCGAATTGGATTTCGGGGTCATTTTTGGTATACGCATCAAGAAGGAACCCCAACAAAAATAATCACCACCCTCAGCCCTAAACCCCTAGACCCCAAACCCCAAAACCCCAAACCCTAAACCCTAAACCCCAAAACCCCTAAACCCTAAACCCGGTAACCCTAAACCCTAAACCCCGAAACCCCTAAACCCGATAACCCTAAACCCTAAACCACCCCCGAACCCCTAAGCCCCTAAACCCTAAACCCTGAACCCCTAAACCCCAAACCCTAAACCCTGAACCCTGAACCCCTATACTAGGGCTTCAAGTCTTGATCTTCAGAAAGGAACGGCGTCTCATTGGCGATCTGGTGCCGATGTGGGTAGTTCTCTAAATTGGGGTCTCGGGTTTAGGGTGTAGGGTTTAGGGTGTAGGGTTTAGGGTGTAGGGTTATAGGGTTTAGGGTTTAGGGTTTAGGGTTATAGGGTTTGGGGTTTAGGAATTTAGGGTTTGGGTCCCATATAAAGTACGGCACCCGTATGAAAAGAGACCCTAATTCAGAGAACTACCCATGGGCTGACTCCTTGATCAACCCTTCGGCTCCACTGGCGGCACTTCAGAGTACCCCCGCAACATGCCAGCGCCGTCCAGGGTGAAAGTGTTCCGGCCGCGCCAAGTCGTGGTGTCACCCTCCTCCGCACTGGCTCGACTTGCGCCATAGAGGTCGAGGAGCTTAAGCGCCGCCCTCGCATCGTAACGGGCGGCCTCAGCCTTGGGTTTAGGGTTTAGGGTTTAGGGTTTAGGGCAGCCTAGATGATGCTAAGACCTGTAATCAGCTCAAACGACCTACATGCCGAAGGTTCCCTATTCTGCGGTCGTTATTTGTAGTCTGCCCATCACCCTACTGTTGATGATAAGAAACCTGCACTCCCTTAAGGACCCTAAACTATGGGAATTATGGGATATTCCTTACTATGGGTCATGCAGGATTTAAACCATCAACCCTACTTCAGATGCTGCCTTCAGAAGCCTGCGTCTTAGCCGCCTGAAGATACAGTCTAGTTACTTGAGGTTTCGGGTTTAGGGTTTTGGGGTGAATTGTTGTAGGAGTTGTAAGGAATAAGCTTGGGCAAATCATAAGACAACCATAAACCCGAAACTCTACGCGCCATATTTCTAATTATTCCAACAGCTGAAATTCAAGTTTAGTTTTGTGTCCAATATAAACAGAAAACGTTGGTTTTCGGGCGTAGGATGTAAGCTTTGGGGTGTAAGGCTTGGGTGTTGGGGACTTTGGTTTAGGATTCCGGAGTCAAACGTTGAAGGTTTAGGGTTTAACGGCTTACGGCTTAAAGCCTGGGGTTGAGAGTTGAGGGCTTAGGGGTTTGTGCTTAGGGCTTGAGGATCACGCTTCTATTAAGTAGGTCACGGTCCAGCTATGAAGTAACCCTAAATGAGCTTACCCTACTTACAAACCCCGCTTTTTCTTGCCTGCTAATTCCCTTGATGCTTCCAACAACAGAAAAGCCCTACTGTTTAGGGTTTTGGGCGCGAAAAAATCTTGAACCTGAAACACTGAACCCAAGCGCACCTCGTCCAGATCCCCCAGCAACTTTTGCGCGTTCGGCGCGGCAAAGAGGGTTCCCACGGAGTGCCTGCAGTGTTTGCGCGGCGCTCGAGAAGCATAGGGTTTCGACAGTTTGCACGGTCCCCTAAACCCCTAAACCAAATAAACCCTAAACCCTTGAGCATCTAGGACTTGAGGTTTAGGGGTTTGGGGTTTAGAGATTTAGGGGTTTAGGGTTTAGGGTTTAGGATTTAGGGTTTAGGGATTTAGGGTTGTGTGGAGTTTAGGGAAAGTTTAGGGTCAAGCTGACTTAGGGTTAAACTGGGTTCTTGTTAAGGGATTTAATTTAAGTCACCATAATAAGGAAACCCTGATATTTACTATAGATCCCTATTATGGTAACTTAAATTAAAGCCCTTAACAAGAACCCAGCGAAGGGTGAGACTTCTAGGGCTGCGAACCGACTTGGTTGCTGAGTTCATAAGCCGCCCTAAACCCTAAACCCTAAACCCTAAACCCTAAACCCTAAAAACTAAAAACTAAACCCATAAGCCCCAAACAGCACAGACGTTCAGTTCGAGGGGGTTTGCAAGGAGAGCTCCGGGGTATATGTGCGTAATATAGGGGCCTTATACTAATTACCTATACTATCCTTAGGGGTTCCTTTAAAGGGTTACTATAAGGGTTTAGAGTGCGGGGTTTAGGGGGGGTGTTATTTTACCCCAAAAAGTGCAGAGTGTACTGATTCGGCCACTAAGTAAACCCTAAACCCCAAAACCTAAATCCTACAAACACAAGCCCTACACCTAAGCAACTCATTTCAGCTACTACTTGGAGGCAGTATAGGTGGGGTTACAAGTCCTCTATTATGGGTCGTACCTATAGCCATCCTACTTATCACCCTATATACTGTAAACCCCACAAACCCTAAACCTAAACCACTCATCCCTGAACCCTGAGCTTCAGTCCAACAGTAGGGGATAGTACTATCCCAAAAGAGAAAAGTGGTGCTAAGCCTAAACCCTAAACCGTAAACCCTAAACCCTAAACCCTAAACCCTAAACCCTAAACCCTAAACCCTGAGCCTAAGCTTTTAGAAGTCGCCTCTTCCCTGGTGCATCCGAGCGACCACCCCGCGAAGGCAACGAGGGCCAGAGCAGTTACAGACACCTGTTGAAGGGGGCCTAAGCCTAAACCCTAAACCCTAAACCCTAAACCCTAAACCCTAAACCCTAAACCCTAAACCCCTAAATCCCTAAACCCTAAACCCTAAAAAGGGTTTATGGCTTAGGGCCTCAGGGCCTCAGGGTTCAGGTTTAGGGTTTAGGACTTATTTAAG
>CAJNDV010000603.1:33132-44867 GCA_905221635.1 Symbiodinium sp. CCMP2456
TTATTATAAATATATATATATATAATTGGATACCTTAAATAAATATTATTTTTTTGAATATAAAAATAAATAATAGATATCGAATATTTTCATGATTTTTCATTAGATATACGAGATAGATTTGAAGAAATATAATTTTAAAAAATTATCTTTAAAATGAAAGTAATTTATTTATATAAAAATATTGGTTAGGCATAAAATAGAGAAAAGTCGCGAAAAAGAATTAATAGAAATAAAAAGATTCGAGATTTCTTTATATCTATTTAAACTTGTCGTTATTTTCGAATTCGAGGGAAATTCGGAAAGATAAAGAAGAGACTACGAAGTACTTTAGCATTCATTTTAGCGGCGAAGAGTAGTGGAGCCGGCTGCAATCGGGCCGTCCCCTTAGACGCTTGATAGAAATGAATTGCACTAGGAATTATCTAGAATCTATTTTTAAGAAGGCCCCGGAGGGCACGACCCGATGGGCATTCAAAACTCCGTATAATTTTCTTTATAAATCGAAAGAAAAGATGCGTCAAATAAAGATATTTAGTCTCGACAATAATAATAATTATATTTGATTAATTTGGAGCAGATACTAGAAGGGAGTTCCATAGCTCCTCTTTCGATCCCACCAGAATTTTCGAATTCTATGGGCTCATAGTCTAAATTGGTAGCTGCACATCGCATGGCGATTTCCAATAGACCAGCGCTTGTGGTCGGCATATTTTCCAGCCGCACTCAACATTTCGGCAGCAGCTTGTGCGATGAGCGGCTGAATCAGCAGGCAAGTGATTGCGAGATCTAGGGCAAGGCGAGGAATTTCCTCCAAGAATAGGTTTCAGGGAGGGCGGAGCAACTAATAAGATATCGGTAGGGCATATCTAAATAGATCCGATAATGAATCTAATTGGTTCTAGATCTGGTCATAAACCGATCATTTGAATAAATCGATGCGCCAAATTTCGAAGAAAATTATAGATAATATTCCCCCTATCGCATATAGCTCATAATATGATGATCACAAGGATCAAGTGCTTGACCACAATATGCACATCCCTCGTATCCTTGAAAGATCGGAATCTCTAATTATATGCTGATAGTTTCTGAAAATATAATATCGGAGAATAATAAATCTTATATGGATGAGGGGGCAATTTGTAACCAGGCTCCCACTGTTCGTAACCTGGCCTGTTGAGCCCCCGTATTGCGCTGGAAGAGGTCTTGCCTTATGAAGACTTTGAAATATAGAAATCTGCTCAAGCGCAACGGAAGACTTGGAGAGATTTAATCTTTGAGTCGGATAAAATCATAATAGATAATGGATCGTATCATATTCGAAGATCTCAATAAGGGCTTCGTACCCCGAGATGAATCGTGAAATATGCCATAACTCTATCATCGAGCTGAGATATATTCAAGATCAGCAATATGAATTATTCTCATGCCGAGCTCATACCTGGAATTCAAAAGCCGAAGCCCTCCATATCGGATGGGTAATCTAGCCTGGAGCCACTGTTGGGCGGGAAGGGATTATTCGAAGAGGCTCTCTATTAATTATTTGCGAAATTAATCCTCGTGGGGCTATTCGTGTCCAATATTGGGTTCGTCCGAAAGAGAAAGACTGCTATAAGATATAGAACGCAATATATTTATGCGGAAGACGAATAACTTCATTAACTATTTTTTGAATTTCTTGTTGCTTACCTGATGAGAAATTGTCGAAGAATTCACGAGAACTAAATATTGGGATGATCAGAATAGTCAAATTATATCCAATAATAATTCTTATTCCGAGAGCTTGAAAGGTTGATTCATCTCCCCGACGCTATTCCCCACCGAATAAATAAAGAATTCATTTCGAGAAAATAAATTGAAAATCATATCTATGCGCAAGCTCTATCTCCTTTTTAAAAATAGTCCACATATCAAAGACTTGACCTCCCGACCAGGCATCATCAGTGAATTCGACCTCAAAAATTGGAAGAATCCGACTAACTCGCCTCCTCGCAAATTCAGACATACTATATCATGAAAGTCAAAATAATGACCTCATCATAAGACGCCCTTCTTGATCCCTATGACACTATTCGAAAGCACCCCCATGAACCAAAGAACTGTTAGTACCATAAATATGATATGCAAATCGTGCGGAAGCAGGAGCATACGCTCGATATTCACGCAAGAATTCTCGTGGCCTAGATTCATTACAGGCATTATGGATGTCTTTTTACAGAAGGACAGCAGTCGCAAAATTCTGGTGTTGGTGGACCCATGCGTGCGTAATATGGATATGATGTCGGCTCCATTCTTCGTGAGGGCGAGCTATTGATCCCCCAATCTGCCTCCTATTCCAGCCCCATCAAGAGCAAAAATAACCTTAAAGTCTAATTTGTGCCATGAGCCCGAGAATGGAGATGGGATTCTAGCTAGCATCTTTCTTATCTACTCCTACAAGCCGCCCCCCTTCCCCCTGCAAGAAAGGACGTAGGAAGGGCGGGGCCTGGCAATCAGCTAAAAATTGCACCATGTCGCGAGATAATCTAGCCATCGAATCGTTATGAGCCTGCTATCCGATCATATCACGAAGGAAATCGCCTCGAATATCATCAGGACCGGGACCTGCTCCTTTACGAAAAAATAAATGCTAATATAAATATTTTGAAGCGGTGTCTCGGGAGGCTGTACATCATCATCGTACGCGAGATCAGTGGTTTCATCGCGGGAGGGGAATTTAGAGAGTAGCCGCGCCTTGACGGCAGGAGTTTCTGAGGCGAGACCTGGAGAGACGAGGCGTCGATCAGCCTCCCTAATTCTCTCTAATGAAATCAATCTTTCAAGCTCGTGGCACACCTCTTCCCGCCCCCCCTTGCCTTCTTGCCGCGAGACCGTCGTTCGGAAGCGGCCATGGCCTCGGACCGCAATCCATAACCATCTCTAGCCCGCCATCGATATAGCATCGAGCATGAAATGATATATTTGGACCGATCTCTTCCCTCACTGGATCTGTCTCAGATTCCATTTGCCGAATATAAAAAAATTCGATCCAGACCCTTCGAGCCTTCTATTTCAACTCGTTATCTACGGCGAATTCCCAAGCGTCGCATCGATTGCAATGGAGAATACGTGCAACGATCTTTCCATACTCTTCGCGGGCAAGGGGCAGCAGCGAAGCTGGCAAATATTGCTTCGTCAAGATATTCCAGAAGAAGATATCGGAGAGGATGGGCAGCCGATCATCTATAATCAATAATGACGTTTCAAATCCTCGATTAATATATCGATCCTAATGGGAAGACTCCCCCTCCCACGGATATATCGCAGATTCCGAATCCTATGGCAGATACTCAACCCACGATACCTTGAAGAGATCAATCCCTGACTAATTAACCATCCCTCTGGAGGTTGTCCAATGATTGCTCCTGCCATATGAAGGTCAATATGGGCTCGCAGAGTGGCTGCAGGGGTGAATTCTACCGAATCGCTAGGATGACTACGAGCGCAACCATGGGAATATCATATATCTCCAAATAGTTCAGTTACCTGAGTTTCCACGGACCTCTTTTGAGCGGTTGGTTATCTATAACAAATTAGGAGCTAGGCCTGCGGCAATTCCGGGCTCGTCCCCATGCATCGACGTTTGGAGGGAGTCGGCCTCCCCAACCCTGAACTCTAACTCGCAAATCCTAATGCCTGAACCCTAAACGGCGAATCCTACATCCCCAGCTCTACTTTGTCCAAAAGCCTGGATCCCAACACCTCACGTCGCAAATCCCATGATCCTCCTAGAAACCCCAAACCCCTAAACCCCTAAACCCTTAAACCCTTAAACCCCTAAGCCCTAAACCCTTAAACCCCTAAACCCCTAAACCCTAAACTTAAACCCTTTAACCCTCTAACCCTTAAACCCTAAACCGCTAAGCCCTAAACCCTAAAGGCCAACAAACGCATCTTCAGATCAGGGCCTCCTTGGCTCGACTGCCCGGCGGCACCTGACGTGGGGCCCTTAATAAGTAACAATGTGGCTTTGGGTAATATAGGGATGAGGGTTGAGGGTTTGGGTAAGATAGGGGCCTAAATGATTACCAGTACTATTTTGGGGGCGGTTCCTCACTATAAGTATAGTATAAAGGGCCCCAAAACCCTATTCTGACTATTAAGGCCCTCTGTTACACTGTAGGATAGACCCTAAACCCTAAACCCTATGTAGAAAGCATATGGGGGGGGTGACTGTTGCGGACTATCCTGACCTCTAAATTGAGGTGTGGTGTGTTGCTACTGTCCTTTATGGTGCCTCTCTGTGTTGGTTGAGGGTTTAGGGTTTAGGGTTTAGGGTTTTTGGATTGGGATGATGCGGTTTACGGGGCTCCCTCTCCCTCTGCCACTTCGTCGCGCTCTCTCTCTGTCTCTCTCTCTCTCTCTTGCCTCTGTCTCTCTCTCCCTCTCTCTCTCTCCCTCCACTCTCTCTCGTTGCTCTCTTTCTCTCTCTACGCGTATAAGAGAAGAACAGGAAACCCTAAACCCTTTCACCCCCAAACCCTTCTTTGCATTTGGGTCTGGCAGGTGACATAAGCTCATTTGGAGCGCGAGTCCTCAGCTAGCCACTTTGGGTTGGGGGGCTGCCAGAGTTCGGGATGAAGCACTTGTTGTGTTGGGGGTTAATGTTTGAGGGTTAGGGCTTTGGCCGTTGGCCCTCTAATACATTTAAACCCTAAACCGTGGACCCTAAACCCTGAACCCTAAACCCTAACATGTTGAGGCATGAAAGCTAGCCTGGTGGCCGAAGCGTTGAAAAGCCAGAAGCCTGAACCGTCCTAAGCCGGCACTCCCAATTTCGGTAAGATAATGGCCCAACGTCCATGGATGGCTAATGTAGTGGCCTTGATAATTAGCATAGCGTTTTGGGGCCCATTATACTATAATTAAAATAAGAATAATAAGGACCACCCCACCTCCCCCCCCAAAAAAAAAAACTATTCTAATTATTCAGGCCCCTATATTCCCTATATTCTTATCCTACATGCTTCTGGGGTTCAGGCAGGGCCCAAACCCCAAACCATTCCACAGCGCCGCTATAACCCAAGACCTGAAGAGGCCCCGACTGCGGCTTTTTCTCGCAGAAACCTCGAAGGAAGAGAGGGCTGTGGGATACTGTAGGGGCCTGAACAATTACCCATACTAGTTTAGGGGGTTCCTTGCTATAACTATAGTATCATGGGCCCCAAAACCCTATTCTAATTATTAAGCCCTATATTACAGGGTTCAGGATTTAGGGATCTGAGGTAAAGGATCAAGTCGTGGTTTTTTATATAGCTTTCTAGCCTTGTTTCAATATGGGGGGCGGCGGCCTGAATAACTTATGTTGTGGTCTGCACCCCCACTGCATTCATGTTATAACGGCCCCTATCTTTCAGCTTTCACGCAGCGTAGATGACTTAGCTAGGCCTCATCGTATTCAGCGCGGCAAGGGTGTCGGAAAGGTCTTCAGATCTTCAAGCGTTGCAGGGTTGGGCCGGTGGCTTGCTTTGCTGGGCCCCAAGTATGAGCCCTGAACCCTAAACCCTATACCCTCCTGTCTAAGTCCCCTAAGCCTAGCTAGGGAGTTGCTGACCCCCTAAACACTGAACTCTAAACCGTGAACCCTTAACCCTAAACCTTGACCACCTGAAGATATTGGCCAAAAACATCCTCGTGGACGCACGAACGGAAAGTAAAGAGCCGCCCAAGTATGAACATGTACCTGGACCCCAAACGTAGGTAGAATAATGGCCCAACACCTATAAAAAGGCTATGAATCTCTTAGGGGCTGAGTACCCTAGCCCAAAAAAGGTTAACCTTTTCAATCATGGTAGGATTATATAAACCCCAAAAGGTTAAAGGTCACCTACTCAACCACTAAGATCTACATACTTTTGGGGCCCCGGTGCGCAACCAGACTTTGAAACCTCCCAGAGAGCCCAATGCCCCTCAATTAAGGAATATATAGGGTTTAGGGTTTAGGGTTTAGGGTTACTGAAATCATAATATTAAGGCCCCTATAATTTAAGGCATCTTCCTTATTTAAGGGGTACTGGACTCTCTGGGCTCCTAAACACAGCTCCTTCCGTGGCAGCAGCTTTTCGGGGCTGGAGTGGTCGGGGCAGTGGTTCGGGGAAAAGGGGAGAAGGTGGACCCTTCTCTCTTCATAAGGTTCAGGGTGTAGAGTTTAGGGTTTAGCTTCATAAGGGTTACAATGAAGGCAATAGCTTAAAAACAAGAGCATGTATATGCCTTCATCAGGAGTGCAGCAGGGCCCTACTGCTATAGGATTTCTTTTACGGAGCAGGGGGGGTGCATTGAGCAGGGCTCCGGGTTTTCAGAGGCCAAAGATGCCAGGCGAGCCACGAGAAGCAGATCTAAAGTTCAGTTCTAGTGGCCAGTGGTTAGGCAAGGTTCGGAAATTCAGCCTAGAATAGGGTTTTAGGGTAGTTCTAGTGGCTAGTGGTTATGCAAGGTTCGAAACTTCAGCCTGGAATAGGGTTTAGGGTCTTCGGTTTAGGGTAATCTAGACCCTAAGCATCTTTAAGCCCGAATTAAACCCATGCCCAATGCAAAACCTCTATGCCTTCCCTCGCCCTGGACTGCACCAAAGCTTACCCGGAGAGCCATCAGCCCTATTTCCGAGTGTTTTTGTGATGAGTGTAGAATTTGGGGTGGGCTTGGGGTCAAAGGCGTTTGTTGTCAGTATAACTGTAAGTCGTTCGTTGATTACTTTCCTGGCTTTTTTGCGGTAACCATGATAGTCAGTATTGTTGTCACGCTTGCAGCACTAATTAGGACATGTCCCGTGGTTCTGCTTGCCATGATCATCAAGAGCCCAGGAAGCTAACTACCTGGACCCCAAAGAACCTACCTTTTTAGGGTTCTCCATCATGATTTCTTTATATAGGTCCTTAGAAAGGTAGGTAATTTGGGGTTAAGGTGAGCTCTAGAACTATAGCCTGGAACTGCACGCCAAACCCTGAGCCTTGAACCGTTGCATAGCTGCATTAAGCGGTTTAGGGTTTAGGGGTTTAGGGTTTAGGGTTTAGGTTCCCTAAACCCTAAACCCTAAACCCAACGATTCTGAGCCGCTGACACTCACAAGCAGCATGAAGCCTGGGTATTTAGGTAAAAGCTCTTGGTGCCTGGGGCTTAGTGTAGGAGCCTTCCTAATTGCCTATACTATTTTTGGGGGGTCCATATTATAAATATAGCAAAATGGGCCCCAAGACCCTATTCTAATTAGTAAGGCCTCTATCTTAAGGATCAAAGCACCTCTCTAGCACCATAAATGAAGATGAAGGAGCATGGGTAGTAATGGCTCAGGGTTTGGATTTCGGTAGGCAAGCGGACCTATGCAGCACCATGACGGAAGGCAGCACCGTACGTAACTGTAGTTTCAGGGCACGGGTGTTTGGACAACACCGGTAGTGTCCTGCTTGCTCAGGAAGGTCCCTCCACGATAACGTCCACCCAGACCTCATCCGTTCCCCAGAAAACCCACGCGAAACACATGCCAAAGCGCCAACCGGCCCCAAACAAGCTATGAACAGTTACCTCATCATCGGGGAAAGTAGAAGATGTCTGAAGGCGCAACCACAGCTCTAGGGCTCCTTAACATACTTCTGGAAAGGTACCTCCACAGCACGATGACGGAAATTGGGCAAAACCTGGCTCCTAAAAACATGGAGGGACAGAAACGCAAATCGGCGACATAAGCTGAAGGAACTGCCTTCATCCAAGGGCTCCTAGCAGCATTCCTGAACAGGTAGCACCTTTCAGGAACTGAACCCCAAAACCTAAACCCTAAATCCTAAACCCTATCAATCCTAGTGCCACCTAAAAGCAGCTGCCAGAGAGGTCGCTGAGCTCCTCAGCGCGACTCAGAGGTTCGGGCTTAACGTTGGAAGCAGGGCCTCAATGAATAGCACAGGGTTTTGGGTTTGGGTTTAGGGTTTAGTGGGTTGGGGGGTTCACTATAGTATGCTCATATCAACGACTCTGCGGGGGATACTGTTACCAAATGTTCGACGAGTATTGAAGAGCTTAGGGGTTGAGCTTGTGCCGTTCGCCGTGGTGGTCGCGGTGATGAAGAGAAGGGACCAAACTGCAGAACCTACATCGCATGATCCTCGTTATACCTGTAGTCTCCATTGTAGTTCCTTTTTTTGGTTTAACCAATTATATATTAAGGAGTTTATAAGGCATCCCCAAAAAGGAAGTACAATGGATACTATATAGGTAAGAACCACTGACATGGGTCCCCAAGGCAAAGAAGCTTCCACTGCAACCCTTATCAGAACCCTCGTGCTGTAAAGTCTGAACTAGATTGTTTGGAAGGCCCAATAGATCCTCAACGAAGGCTTGAAATATAAGAGTGCAAATGACAAGTAGGGTTTTGCTACCACCTGGGTTCAGGATCTGGATATGAGAAGTAGGGTTTTGCTACCATCTGGGCTCAGGATCTGGATCAAGCTCCCTGATATCATGAAATTCCCACAGGTACTGCAGATACTATCATCATCCTTCATATTTGGAGAGAGGCGGAGTTTCAGATATAGATCCCAGAGCACCAAAAAGACTTCAGGGTTTAATATTGGGGGGCCCTAATTATAGGATTTCGAGGTATATTATACTGCAAAGGCTGTAGGGTTAGGGGATCACCAAGAGAAAAAGAAACCTCTAACCGGAGGAAACATATGGGTGGTTCTCTAAAGTATGGCCCTCTCTTGTGGTGGTTTTATAAGGTGCCGTACTATTTGGGGAATCCAAAAGAGGGGCCCTGCTTTGGCCGATCGCCCTTGTGGTACCCACGTAGAAAACCTATAGAAACCCTAAAGGAAACCCTTATAGATTCCTTTACGGACCCCATAAAAAGGGATCCTGATTTCGCGAACTACCCATAACAAACAGACTCTAAGGCCCACGCCACCAAGGTTGTTTGTCCCATGCTACAGGTGGCAGGAACCTGCCGTGAGGACTAATTTACGGACATCCATAATTCGACCATAATTAGGGTTTAGGAGAATTATTAAACGATGCTAGTTAATGTAGGGGCCTTAATACTTGGAATAGGGTTTTGGGGGTTCCTTATCATAGTACAGTACAATCTGCCCCACACAGTAGGGTTTAGGAGAAATATTAAACCATAATAGCTAGAGGGACTATAAGTTGATAGTAGTACTAATTACCCCGACCCCTAAAACTGGGCATACGGTTTCGAGGCCCAGAGACGTCAGAGTCACAGCCCAAGGCTTTTGGAGTTTAAAGGAAACCCTAAACCCTAAACCCTAGGTCCCCGTTTGCCCCAGGCTACAGGTGACAGGAACCTGCCATCAGTCCGAGGTTTTCACATGTCAGACCAGTTGACAGTTTAGCGTTTAGGATTTGGGGTTTGGGGTTTAGGGTTTATGGTTTAGAGTTTAGAGTTTAGAGTTTACGGTTCAGGGTTTAAGCCTGCTGCGCTTTGGGGTTTACCTGTATCCGAAAATAATTTAAGGACCTGTAGGAAATCATAACAATGAACTTCTTTTGGGCCCAGGTACTGCCAATAGGGCTACTATGGCCCGTTACAGACTTTCTGAGAACACCGGCCCACTCCTTACCCTAAACCCGTAAACCTTCAACCCTAACCCCCTGAACCGGGATGGCTTGGGAAGCTTCGTTGAATTCCTATCACTTTTGAAACCCCGTGATCGAAGTATAATGTAGGGGCCTTAATAATTAGAATAGTGTTTTCGGGGCTCCTTTTTAAGCTTATAGTATGATATACCCCCAAGCCCTGTTCTTATTTTGAAGGCCCCTATATTAGGTCTTTAGGGTGTAGGGTACCCTAAATAGAGCCCTGAACCCTAACCTCTCGCCTAAACCCTACAGCCTAAACTCCTAAACCCCGATAGACTTTATACCCGGCATAGGACCCTGAACACTAGAACTCTTTAGCTCTAAAGGGTTTAGGGTGCGGTTACGAGCCTGGCTTGTTGGAGGGGTTTCAGGGTCGCGTAGGGCTGTGCAGTGCTGCGCTTCTTACAGATAGCATGCTGGGCATGTGGCGTGGCGTTGGCGCTGTATGGGGATACTCCCGACGATTGAGGCTGTAGACTAATCTGATTTCCCGGGCAAAGGACTTGCAGCATGATTTGAAGCTCCGCGGCGGGGATCTGTACCATCGTGAGCCTTGTCTGACGATCTGAAGGATTTTGGCCATCTTTAGTCCTGTACACATGCATCGAATTTGCGGGAACAAGGGCCTATCACCCATGTGAGGTAACCCGGCAGAACAAAAGTTGAGATGCTTAAGATCTCGAAAGTCTCAGAAGGAAAACATATATATTTCGACCGCCTCCAAGAAGGATCCCAAAAGCACATCACAAATCGCTGTCCCAGGCAGATTTTGGAAATATGTTCTTCCGAGGAAGAGCTTAAGACTGTCGTTGAGAAGGACCCTGAAGGCGTAAAGCCTCGGCCCTCTCAAGGGCCCGAAAAGGGCTTCCTATGCTTCCTCAGAGGGCCCTCTTACCTGCAAGTCGCTGCAGTCGGCACAGGCACGCCGGCGCAGGTGGCCGTCTCTTGGTTTGCGGAAGCCACGCAGTTGAGACAGCTGGAACCACACCAAGAGCCTCAGCAAAAACCCAAAACCCTAAACTCAAAACCCTCCCTGAACCCTAAACCCCTAAACCCTAAGCTCAAAACCCTCTAAGCTCTAAGCAACCCTTAACAGCCCCTGGCTCAAACTCTAGCTCGAGTCCTAGAAAGTTCGGGGCATCTGGGCTGGCTACATCTGGTAGGGTTTAGGGGTTAGGGGTTTAGGGGTTTATGAAGCGGTCGTCGGACGATGCAGGCGAGACTGACGCAGGGATCCTTGCTCCACGTACAACACAGGGACAGGGGTTTAGGGTTTAGGGTTTCTCCGGAAAAGTTTATACCCTTCTAGAACCCTCTAACAACTTTAAATACACCTTTAAGGGACTTGCAAAGGAAAGCCAATGCCATCTACGATCCCACGATCGAAGCGTCCCTATCCACGGCCCCTTAGTCTACAACATAGCTGGGCAGGTAGCTGGGCTCCTAAGCAGAACCGCAAAGTCAAAGTTTAGGGCTTCGGGTACTTCCATCCGAACCCTAAGCCCCAAACTCGTTAAACCTCAACCTCTAAACCCTAAAACTCGGCCCAGGCTCCGAAGAAGCAGCTCCACTTGCAATTGTCCGCCCCATACTTCGCCGAGGTGACAAAGCACTGCGCGCAACTGCTGCTGATACCGGTGTCCTCAGATCTGGCTGAGGGCTTGTGGGATTAGGGTTTAGGGTTTAGGGTTTGGGGTAGCTTAGCTTAGGGCATAGGGTTTAGGGTTCAGGAGCCACGGTTTAGGCTTTAGGGTCTAGGGTCGAAGCTACCGGCATATAAGTCTACGAAGGCACTATATACCGCGATTACGGCAACTTAGCTTCGGCCCCTCAAGACCCTTTTGTCACAATACGAAGCGCTTATGTTGGTAATGTAAACCGGAGTATAAGCGAGCATACCATACATCCAAAGTAGGACGACCCTTTGCAAGAAAGCCGCAGTTTATCCCCTCCCTCATCCTTTAAACCCTAATTAAACTGTACTACTATAGGGGCCTTGACACTTGGACTGGGGGTGTATCATAGTACAGTCACAACGAAGAACCCCCGGCGATTGGTTTGTGCGAATAATTTAGGCTTCTTCTACAGAATCCCCCCCCCCCCCC
>CAJNDV010000603.1:48729-65109 GCA_905221635.1 Symbiodinium sp. CCMP2456
GCTTCCATCTGCTTTTTCTTTTTCTTGTTTGCTTTCTTGTCCTTTTTCCTTGGTTTGACTTTCTTCTTGTTTTTCTTCTCGTCAGGCGGATTGACTCTGTTGCACGGGAGGTCCTTAAATGCAGCTATCTGATTTTGCCTCCTGCCTGGCTAGGACTGGGTCTCTTGCTGTCTCCCTAGGCCTACACATATATCTTTAGATCGTACGACATATTCTGTAATACGGAAATTCGTTTGTATATTTTAGGTGTATATATATACAAATTTTAAATCAATATATATAATTGCCCGGTGGGTTTCTTTTTGGCACGCCGCTCGTGCCTCTCCCACTCGCAAAGAGAGTGTCGGAGGTCTTCCAAAGACCCTCCAACACTCTCTTTCAGCGCTTGGAGAGCGCTCCGCAGAGTGGCGCCGCGAGGCTCCCAAGGCCAGGCGCCTGCGCACGCACAACTCCGACCCCGAGCCCGGAATCTTGCAGTGTTTGCTTTTGAGTGGAGAACGGTTGGCTGGGGATTTCTTCAAGTCTTATGCAGGGCCGAATACAAATTGTGTCCATGTCTGTTGGCATTCAGGGCTAGGGAAAAAAGTAACCCCCTAGGCTACTTACTTCCAAGCGCTCCGCGAGAATTCTGACCATGTCCCGGGGACATAAACGCCAAACTACTTTACTGTGATTGGATGAGAACCGATGCCCGCCGAGCTGCCCTCTATTATTTGGCCGAGCTGCCCGGCAACTTTGCGGGGTCGTTGCCGAGCAAACGGCGGAGCCCTGCCTGACAACTCGCTGTGCGATGCTCGAACTAGGGACTCCGATCTGCTTCATTATTGCCGATATTGTTGCAGCATCTATGCAAGACTTTCCCGCGTATACACCTTTACGTATACATGTACAGATATACAGGTACACAGATATACAGATATACAAATATACATAAATATATAAATACATAAATACATAGAAACATCAGTACATAAATACATAAATACATAAATACATCAATACCTAAATACATAAGTACATAAATACATATGTACATATACACATATAGACATATATACATATATACATATACACTTATATACTTATGTACTTATAAATTTATATACTTATATACTTATATACTTATATACTTATATACATATATACATATATATTTATATACTTATATACTTATATATTTATATACTTATATACTTATATACTTATATACTTATATGCTTCTATACTTATATACGTATATACTTATATACTTATATACTTATATACTTATATACTTATATACATATACACATTTGTACATATATACATATATACATATATACATATAATACATAATTTATAAACATACATATACACATGAATATATACATCGAGACATATAGAGATAGACATAGACATGGACATATACATATGCATACGCACATACACATACATGTGCACATACATACACATCTACATCTACATATACGTATACGTATACATGTACATATACTTATGCAACGGCCTATGCGTATATACATATGAAAATGCAAATACAAACACATGTACATATACAATACATATACATAGTCATAGTCACACACATAAATATATATATATATATATACATATACCAAATGTATATATATATATACATGTGCCAGAACAAAGAACACGACACTACTTGTTATGCTACACATTCAGGGGGCTCGTGCTGCATAAGTATGCTCCTTTCGCCCTGTGGCCTCGCAGCCCGGGCCAATAACACCGGCGGCACTCCGCTCCCCGCTCAGCACCAGCAAAGTGTTGGACACTGTCACACCTGGCTCAGGAAACCAAAGTACGGGAACTGCACTCTGCCACCAGAGGGCCCAGAATGTGCCCAAACCGTTCTTTCCCAGCCAGCCTGTGAAAGGTCCAACGCAAGGAAGCTGTGACAAAAGCCACAGCTTTTCCTGCACGCTGGTGCGCGGGGAGCAAAGCCGCTGGCAGGCAGCACCGTTCTGATCCAATGTCTTCCTCGGATCCGCGCGAGTTGGTCAATCGAAAATTTGGGCCAGGACCGGGCGTCCACCCTTCTTTGGTGAGTGTGCTTCGGCGTGATGTGCTCTGGTTTGCAATTTTAATTGTGACTTCGGAGCGGCCTGTTTGGCGCTACCGCTGCTGCTTGATTGCCAGCTTAATTATGCCAAGAACGGTTACTTACCGAGTGCAGCTGTCAGCCATCTTGTTGACGGGCTGCCTCTCTACGATAGGACCGGCCTGTACTGAGAAAGGACTCTCCTCTAAGAGGGACGACTTGCGTCTGTTCGGAAGGGGGACCAGTGGGAAAAGACCCCATTGCATGGCTTGCTAAGCTGCTAAGCAAGTCCGATTTACACAACCAATTCAAACTGCAACTATGAATGCTGCCTGCCACCTGTTGTCTTTGTGAAAGGGGCACCAACTGACATTCGACACTGGATTTATGACTGGCGGCTCCCATCGGTTCAGAATCATGACGGTGTGCTCTGCCAGGGTCAAGGCCCTCGAACCCGGCCGCGTAGCTGGCACGGTGCCCTGTCCATGCCGGGACACGCTCAAACTATGTAAGCCCTCGTTAGCCTCCGTTCCAACACACATTGGACCCACTTTAGATATTGCACCCAGCCACGTTGCCATGTTCTGCGACCAAGGTGCAGGTTCGAGAAGCACCAAAACCGCAGCAGCACCAGAAGCTGCAGTTTGCGGCTGCGAGCTCTCCTCAAAGCCTTTACACAGGCGTCCACCAATGGGATGAGGTGGATACGCCGCTTTGAGGGAGTGCAGCCGGCCCGCCACGCTTTAAAGGCCTGCAGCTGCTTCTTGACGAAGCGCGGGGCCTGCCGGAGTTCAGTTGCTGTATTTTCGGTCACAAGCCGTCGCCAAATGATGCCGATTATGTTGTTTGCTTGGACATCTAAGGCTTTGCGCGTGCTGCCTCTTCAATCGGTGCGGTTTGTTTGTCACCTGACCTGTCGTGGTCATGGGTCACAGATGGTCTTAATTAGGATCATATGGAAGACTCTGTAAATTCCAATACTATTCCACAGTATTAATGATTATTATTTTCTGTAAAGAAAGCTACAGCACCATGTATCCCAAAACCACGTTCTAAGTAATGCGGCCCCTTGCTTTAGCTCTGTCCTAGAAGCCCTAGGCCTTAAACCCTACACCGTAAACCCTAAACCCTGAACCCTAAACCCCTAACCCCGAAACGTTGAACCCTAACCCCTAAACCCCTAGACCCTAATTCCTCGACAACGAGTTCAGAACCCGAATCCGAAACCCTTCTCCCACGCTACACCCTGAACCCAAATCACTACGGTTTAGGGTTCAGGGTTTAGGGCCCACACCCAAAATACTGTCGCGAAATCCCGAAACATAAAATCAGGGCTCTCATCCAGGATCCCTAAAGCCAAGCCCTTAAACCCTAAACCGTACACCCTCAAGCCCTCATCCCGGTTTAGGGCTTAGGGCTTAAGGATTTAGGGTTTAGGGTTTAGGGTTTAGGGTTTAGGGTTTAGGATTTAGGGTTTAGGGTTTAGGGTTTAGGGCTTAGGGTTTGGGGTTTAGGGTTTAGGTCCCAAGTCTCACCGAGCTTCGATGATCTCGACGTGTCCCTCCTGGGCCGCCAGATGCAAAGGTATCTCGCTGTCCGAGGACTTCGTCGTCAGAAGCTTCATGTACGCCTTTGGGGGGATTCAAAGTTTAGGGTTTAGGGTTTAGGGGGCTAGGGTGTTTTTGAGAATTCCTCTAGGGAGACCAGAAACCCTGTAGTACCCTTTAAGGGGACCCTCTGGTAAAACACAGTCGAACCCTTTTGAAGGAACCGGTACACCTTGAGCGTGAGTGGATTCCCTAAAGGATCCCTTAAACTCTTGAAAGAATCACTCAAAAACCCTTCATGGATCCCTAAACCCTAAACATCCCCAAACCCTAAACCTTAAAAGATCCCTTAAGCCCTTGAAGGAACCCTCAAAAACCCTTCATGGATCCCCAAACCCTAAACATCCCTGAACCCTAAACCCCGAAGGTTGCCTTTGGGGTTGGTCGCCCAGGACTTGGCCCTCTCCCCGCTCTAAGACGTGGACAAAAGCTTCGGGGGTACGTTCAGATATGATCTGACTTTCTAGGGGCCAAATACTAGTGCGCATAGCCCCTGGGGTGAAAACTGTTCCTACAAAAGCACCCATGTTGTTAGCTGCAGTAATATCTCCTTCAAACTATCATACCAGAAAACGAAATCAACTCCTCAGGAACATCCTGTAGAAGCCAGCTAAGTCACATTTCGGAGATCCTTGTCGTCTCCGCCAGACACTGTGCCGGGAACCTCCTTGGGTTTGCTTAGGAGCTCTAAAAGTGTCTTAGAAGCTTGTTTCTGGATCCTGTTAATTCTTATGTACAGTCTGAATAGGGTCCAATACAGAACTCACTCCGGTTGATGATATAAGCCCTGCATTACCCATACCCTACTTCACATAGCTTAGGGTCCTTCAGGTACTGCAGGATTCATACCATCAACCGAATCCCTGTATTGTATAGTCCCTGTATGATTACACTGTACATGTATGGCACTAAACCCTAAACCCTAAACCCTAAACCCCAAACCCTAAACCCTAGGGAGGGGGGGGGGGGCTAAAACAGAGCCTGCGGGCCTGCTTGGATCACTCACATCCCGAGAGTCTCCAATCCCAGATGGGTGCTTTGACAGAAGCTTCTCCGAAAACCGTAGCTGCATCAAGTCAGGACAACCCTACTACCGTCAAGACGGCTTGAAGTGCTTGAGGATGTAGCGAGAGCTTCGGGTTTATGGCCTGGGGTTTAGGGGTTTAGGGTTGCCCTAAACCCTAAACCCCAAACCCTGAACCCTAAACTCTGATGGCCTAGGGTTTAGGGCCTGAGCCGCAAGCCCCTAAGCCCTGCACACTGAAGCATATAGACCCCAAAACGTACCCTGATTAGGGTTTAGGGTTTCGGGGTTTCGGGGCTTCGGGGGTTTAGGGTTTAGGGGCTTGGGGGTTTAGGGTTTCGGGGTTTGGGGGTTTAGGGTTTAGGGTTTAGGGGTTTAGGGTTTCGGATGTAGACCCCAAGCGGTTAATCATATACAGCCCTCAAGGCGGCCCCGAAAGGAACCCTTGAAAGGAAGCCTAGTATAGAACCCTAAAGTACCGTTAAAGGGCTCCCTACGGTTTAGGGTTTAGGGTTTGGGGTTTAGGGTTTAGGGTTTAGGGCTTAGAACCAAACCTTCTTTTCTGGATCGAGAGACGCCCAGGATCCAATCCAAAATGCGCACGGCATTGTTGCCGGCAATAAAATGCAGCGCCGTCCACCCGAACTCATACCTCCGGGGCTTCGGCTGCGGGTTGTGTGAGTTTAGGGTTTAAGGTTTAGGGCTTAGGGTCTAGGGTTTGGGGGGGGGTTTAGGGTTTAGGGCATAGCTGATGGAGTTTCCCCCCCCGAAAGTCCTGAGGTAGCAGCAAGAAAGCTGCGTCTGGGGTTTAGAGTTCACGATTCAGTCGGGCTTATGGCCAAAAACTAGTAAAGACGTAAATTCAACAGCAAAGGTCCCATTCCCCAAACCCTAAACCCTAAACCCTAAACCCTACCCTACACCGCCTGTCCCAACGTTCTGCTTCTCAGGCCTCTGGTCCCGACAGCCCAAAGCTTTACGTAGAGCCGCAGATCCCAGCCTAATATAGGGGCCCTAATAAGTAGAAGAGGGCCATGAGGCTGCTTTAAAGGGTTCCTTAAAGGGTTCAGGGTTTAGGGGCCTTAACAAGTAGGAGAGGGCCTTGGGGTAAACGGTTGATGATATAAATCCTGCAGTACCCATAATAAGGAATATACCCTAATTCCCGTAGTTTAGGGTCCTTAGGGTAATGCAGGGTTTATATCATCAACCGTATCATGCTGTAGCTATAATAAGACACCCCCAAGCGAGTATAGTAGGTAATGAATAAGGACCCTATATTGCGACCCAAACCCAAGCGCCTCTGCGTCGTCAGCCGAGAGATAAGGTCGCCACCCTCCTGGTGATGAGGAGATACAGGTTTGGGGTGGTTTAGGGTTTAGGGTTTAGGGTTTAGGGTTTAGGGTTTAGGGTTGTTATTTGGTTTCGGGCTTTACTTAAGGGCCCAGGGGACTTGGCAAGTAGGAATAGAGTTGGGGGTAATACCCTAAACCCTAAATCGGACTTGGTAAGTAAGAGTAGAATTGGGGTTATACCCTAAACCCTAGAACGGACTTGGTAAGTAGGAGTAGAATTGAGGTTATGGTTCCCCTGAATAGGGTTATCCTAACGATAACCTGACTTAAAGACTTGCTTACTAGGCCCCTTGGGCCTTTGAGCAGGCCTCAAGGATGGTTTAGGCTTCGGGTATTAGGGTTTAGGGTTTAGGGTATACTTCAACATTATAGTTACAGTATGTAAGGTTATGATGCATTATGTATATGCCCTAAACCCCTAACCTAAACCCCAAGCCCAATGTGCTTCAGTTTAGACGCACCCCTCCGGGCCCTGCAGTCATAAGGTCCTACACGTGCCAAGCCCCTTACACTACCACCATTAGGGTTTAGGGTTTAGGGTTTAGGTTTATATTGCCACACTAATCCATTACGGATACCCAAACAACTCCAAACAAAAACCAAAATCGAAGCCTATTGAAGGCAATTGGGTTTCAGCCAACAACAAACAGCCGAGCCTGAATCGAAATCCGAGTTCCGAAACCCCCAGAAACCGGCTAAACCCTGAGATTGTGACCCGAAACCCTGGACGTTGCTATCGAAGCCTATCGAATGCTATCCAGTTCCAGGTGCAGGAGCAGCTTTCGCAGCAGGTGATGCGACCGCTGGAGCTGCTGGTGCCGCCGCCGGAGCACTGTCTGCTTCCACTGCAGGAGCTTGGGAGAAGGTATCTGGACTTGGAGCAACCACGCCATCCCCCAAAGGACCATCTGCAGCCGGAGTTGCTGTATCTACAGGCTCCCCGTTCCCGCTGTTCTGGTTTCAGGAGCTGCTTCATCCATTGTCGCCTGATCGTTTATCGCCTGCTCGGTCTAGGAGCTCTCGTTATGCAGCAGCTGTTGGATACTCGGCGAAAGCCCTGAAATCCAAAAGCCTTCTGAACTGCATTGGTGAGCTCCTTGGGCGGTTTAGGGTTTAGGGTTTAGGGTTTAGGGTGCGACCCTTGCCAGGCGGCAGTGGAGGTGGCTCCATGGACCGAGGGAAAGGCTTCACGAGATGCGACCAAACGACCCGTTGCTACTACACGCTTGGCCTGAGGTACTCAAAGACAAAGAACAAGTTCAGTATAAGCCTCACAAGTGAATCCCGCGGGAGCCGAGGTGTCTTCACATCTCGTTGCCCTACACTCCTAGACCCTACTTGGATCATGGGACATAGTAAGTATGGCTCGAAGTTTCTTAGTTGGGGTTCTAAGTTTTTGTAAGTATGGCTTCCCTAATAGTAGCCCTAGTTACTAAATCCCATGATCCTTCAAGAACCCTAAAGCCCCCGCCCTTAGAGAACCCCTATAATAAACCCTAAACCCTAAACCCTAAACAATATCCCTGTTTCCCGTTCAGGAAACCTTTAAGTTATAAGTCCCCTGATCCTTTCAGTACCCTAAACCTACAAATCCCAACCCCGAAACCCCACAGATGCACCTAAGGATGCCAAAACCTTCAGTGTTCTGTAGGGTTTAGTCACCCTAAACCCTAAACCCTAAACCCCTAAACCCCAAACCCTAAACCCTAAACCCCAAACCCTAAACCCCGAAACCCTGAGCCTTAAGTTTAGCGTCAAATTTTAGGGTTTTGCGAGGCTCGGCGTCCCCGAGGCCGCCTTCTCCATGGCCGCCCGGTACGCGTCGAGATCATCCGCTTGAACGATCCTCAGACAAATTGAGGGGTTTGAGGGCTTTTAGGGTTTTCGGAGTTGAGGGGTTTAGGGTTTAGGGATTTAGGGATTTAGGGGCTTAGGGGTTGAGGGTTTAGGGTTTAGGGGTTTAGGGAATTGGGGGTTTAGGGAATTGGGGGTTTAAGGGTTTAGGGGTTGAGGGTTTAGGGCTTCAGGGGTTTAGGGATCCTCAGACACATTGAGGGCTTTCGGGGTTTAGGGTTTGACACTGTATTGGGACCCAAAACAGGATCCTAATTTAGACAACTACCCAAAGGATCCTCAGACAGGTATCTGTTGCTGGCTGCGTAGAAGGTTGAGTCCTACTATTCCCAGAGACTCCAAATATCCCTTAATTAAGGAACACACCGTGAAGTATAGTAGGACCCAAAATAGTATGGGTAATTGTTCAGGCCCCTATGTTAAGGCACATTTCAGGATTCCTTCTACAGGGGACGAACGCTCCTCGGTTTCACAGGTTGTCGGGCTCTCGGTTTCACATAGTTGATTCCAAAAAGGCTCCTGTTTAGGGTTCAGGGTTTAAGGTTTTGGGTTTAGGGTCGTAGTGTATGGTACTTATGATATGGCGCCCGGCTGAGGTGTATTGGGATTCAGGTACGCCTAGCGTGCTGACAGGAAGTAGGGCATGCATGTGCTTTTTTTGGTAGGGAAGGTAGTGGGATCGACGTCGAGGTCAGAAATTGCGATGCTTCAGGTTTCGGGTATTCAAGGCTTGAGGGCTGAGTGCCCCGGATGTGAAGATCGTTACCGAAATACTTCGGGCTTAGGTTCAGGGTTTAGGGTTCTTGAAAGGAAAGAACAGGACATTCAACTTCGGGGATTGCTGCTGAAAAACCTACAAGTTCAAATATTTCCACCGCCAGACTCCACTCCACCCCTTTGGTATTCAACCAGAAGGCCTAAGCCATGAACCATAAACTCTGAACCACCATGCCCTAAAGCCGGCCGGGCAGCTTGTCGTGCGGAAACGGCGGTGCATCCATCTTCATGATGCGCAGCGCCCAAAGAGGCGAAAGCAGTTGGTTGTTTTGCTGCTTTTGCAGCTATTGCTACGGTTAGTAAATTCATCTCTCCATTGCTGAGATTGTCGGTCGGGTTACTTACACTCATAAAAAGTTATACAAAGGAATAACACGTACTTCTTATTCAGGTCGCGTGAAACGTGGCTGAGAAGATGAGAGACCAAGAGTCAATCTGAAACCCTAAACCCTGAAACCGAAAGCCCGCTATGAGAGCAGCCTTGAAAAAGTCATCACCCTAAAGAACCCTAAGTAATGCCTATAAGGCATAATTATACCTACTCACCGCCTTAAAGAACCCAAAATCAATGCCTATAAGGCCTATACTTGAAGCAGAAAGACAAGAAGTCATGGCAACTGGCGGGTTCCTTTAAGGGGCTTTTTAAATTGGCCCCTAAACCCTAAACCCTAAACCGTGGCCTCTAAAGGGCTACTATATATGTAAATAATATAATATATATTAATATATATATATATATATAGATATATATATATATATACATATGTATATATATATATATATGTGGATGCAAGCATCTGCAAGCACTGCCTACAGATTCTGCAGGAAAGCCTAGGGCCATGAAGGAAGGCGAATGCAGCTCTCTGAGCTTCAGCTTCATTAGGGTTTAGGCTTTAGGGTTTAGGGCTTAGGGTTTAGGGAAAAAGGGTTTAGGGCTTAGGGTTTAGGCTTTAGGGCTTAGGGTTTAGGGAAACAGGGTTTAGGGCTTAGGGTTTAGGGTTTAGGGTTAAGAGGTTAAGGGTCTGCGATTTAGGGGTTAAGAGTTTAGGGTGTAGGGAGCGAGCCTCGTTGTAGCTGGGCTTGAAGTCCACTGTATTCAGGTACTTCGGTTTAGCACGCTTGGCTTTAGCTTAGGTTCAGGGCACGCCAAGTAAGTATCGGCCCTAAACCCGAAACCCTAAATCCTAAATCCTAAACCGTAAACCCTAAACTGTGGCTTGGGGAGTCACCGTCAGTCTCAACATGTTCGCGCCTCCTTCGAACCCCCAGACATGGTTTCGAGCTTGAGGCCCTAAACCTGAACCCTAAACCCTATAAGTTCTGAGCCCTAATCCCTAAACCCTGAACCCTAAACCCTGAACCCGAAAACCTGAACCCTGAACCCTGAACCCGAAAACCTGAACACTAAACCCGTAAAATTTCGCAACTCGTCACGTCGAGCATTCGCTTCGGGGGGGGGCGGGTCTACTTCTGGAGCCCCCGATCGAAATGATCTCCAACGCGTGCTTGAGGTGGAAAGTTTTTTTTAGGGTCTAGGGGTTTGGGTTTTTACTTTTTTGGGGTTTAGGTTTTTTTAGGGTTTAGGGTTGAGGATTTGTTGGGTGGGCTTGTTTTAGGGTTTAGGGTTTAGGTTGTTGCTTAGTGTTTAGGGTTTGTTTTGTTTTGGGGTTTAGGGACATAGTCCAAAGTAGGTACTACTTCTAGACTTTGGACCCCAAAGTAGGTACTACTGTTGATGATACAAATCCTGCATGACCTTCAGGACGCTAATTCTGGTATAATTCTGGTATATTCCGTAGTACGGGTAGTGCAGGATTTATATCAACAAGCGTATCTGTAGGCAAAACTCCTAGTAGGCCTACAAGGAAAACCAGGCCGAAAGGGCTTAGGGTTTAGGGTCAACAACCCTTAATTAGAACCCTAAACCCTGAACACTGAACCTAAAACCTGAAGCCTGAACCCCGAAAACCAAAGAAACCCAAAGGCCAAAACCCCAAAACCTAAAGAATGAACCCTGAACCCTAAACCCTAAACCCTAAACGCTGAGGCCCTGAACCTCAAACCCCTATGCACACTCTAATTCCTAGCCTTCCTCGAAACGAGGCCCGGCGCCATGGCTGCAGCCAGGTGCTCTCGAGAGTACGTCGAGACTGCAAAACCACTTGGGAGTTTCCGAAAATTAGGGGTACCTTATTTTGGGGTCCTTATAATAAGGATCCTATTATTTGGGGTACTATATTAGGGCCCCCTATTTTCGGAAACCCCCACTTTAATTAAAGCAATAGACCGTAAATCTTATGTGGGTACATCTATCTGTATAGATAATCGTAAATATTAGTCGAGGCGCTAGTTGCAAGTTTATCCCTACACCCTAAACCCTGATTAGGTGATTAGGCAAGGCTGCTTGCAAGAGATTATGGGCTGTTGGGCGGTAGCGTTTGGCGGGTTGAGGGTTGAGGTCGCGCAAAGAGATTCTTCAAGCGCTAGTTTCTAGGGATCTGTGGAGACTTCTTATAAAACTAGAGTCTGTTATTCATTAAAAACCGCTATGAATCAAAAACAGGCTTCTCAAACTTGGTGTTAGTATAGTGGCCTGGGTCATCAGAATAGACCCTGAGGGATACTATGGTACACTAGTTCAGGTCTACAGTCGTCTTGCGACAAGGACTTTACTACTCAGGGCCGATGGTAGGGCTATGTAATCGAGGGGCCTTAAAAATTAGAATAAGGTTTTGGGGCCCCTATACTAGAAATATAATAAGGAACCCCCCAAAATAGTATAGGTAATTATGAAGGCCCCTACAGTAATCTTTTGAAACTGGCTCGGCCACACACGAGGTGCTCGTTCAAAGTCTACCTGAGATGGCTGCTTCAGGCAGGTGTCTGTGACGGAACTAAGGGGTTCTGGCATTGGAGTTAGGGTTTCGGGCTTTGGGGTTGGCAAAATTCAGGGGGCCTTGGCCACTAGCAGCCGTAGTGATTGGTGACATGAGAAAATAAGGGATACTTGAACGCCTTCCTGAATCCTTAACCCAAACCTTACACCCAAGACCCGAAACCCTAAACCACAAACCCTACACCCTAAACCCTAAACCCTCACCTAAACCCCACACCGTCAACGGCGTAGGTGCCATGATCAAAGCTGTGTCGTTGGGAAAGCGTCAGACGGGCAAGCATTATTCAGCAACTTACTAAGGATAGTTTTAGGGTTTAGGGTTTAGAGTTTAGGGGCTTAGGGTTTAGAGTTTAGGGGTTTAGAGTTTAGGGTGTAGGGTTTAGGGGTTTAGGGCAACTCAAGTTCAAGACATCCGTCTACTCACCCAGATGCCTAAAGCGTTCGCCCTACCTCCTCAACTCTGACAGTCGGAAGTCGCCTAAACCCTAAACCCTAAACCCTGTACACACATATGTAAGGGCCTTAATAGCTAGAATGGGGTTCCTGCAAAGGGATCCTTACAAGGGTTCCTTGAAAGGGATACTATAAGGGCTACTGTAAGGGTTTAGGGTTTAGGGGCCTTAATACTTAGAACCATCATACCATACTTCGAATAAGGAGCCCCTAAAATAATATAGATAACTATTAAGGCCCCTACATTAAACCCTAAAGCCCTATACCCAGCCCCACCAAGTAGGTAGGCTTCTACAAGGATTCTACAGGGGTTTTGGGGTGTAGGCTTAGGGGGTTTGGCCTTCGGCTTTATGGTTTGAGCGTTCAGGGTCTTCTGTGGCCAAAGCAAGGTTTATAGGGCCCCAAAAAAGCAGATAAGCAAAAATTCGGATAAGGACATCCCATATAAACCCCCTATAATGAAACCCCATGATGTAGGGATATCCCTATAAAATGCTTATGCTTATGTCCTTTTGGGGTTCCTAAGTTTAACGGTTTAGGGTGGAAGGCTTTCTAGGGTTTCGGGGCTTACGCTTTCAGGGGTTTAGGGTCTCGGGTTTAAGGTTTAGGGGCTTGCACCTTCAGGGAATTAAATTTAAGGGGTTTGGGGTTTAGGGTTTTTAGGTGTTTACACTTTCAGGGCTTTAAACGCTGAAGGGGGTAAGGAAAGCTCAAAATGACGTGCCATCGAAAAACAACAACCTCTACATCATAAACTCTGAGCCCGAACAATTCTGCGCAGAAAACCCCCTAAGCCCTACGCCCTAGACCCTAAACCCTCAACCCTAAGCCCAAAGCCCAAAGCCCTAAACCCAAAGCCCTAAGCCCTAAACCCTAAGACTTAAGGCCCTAACCCTAAGCCCTAAACCCTAAACCTTGGATATAGAACCCCTAGATCACTATAGATCCCTTTAAGAAGGAACCCTAGCCCCAAAAAACGCTTTTCTTCTGTGAGACTCGGATCAGCTCGTTGTGTGAAACACGGTCGATCGACGCATGGGGGTTTGCGAGTTTCGGGGTTTAGGATTTCGGGATTAGGGTTTAGGGTTTATGGTTTAAGGGTTGGGGATTAGGGTTTTTGGGTGGCTTAGGGGGATTAGGGTTTAGGGTTTAGGGCTTAGGAGCTTAAGGTTTAGGGGTTAGGAGCTTAGGATTTAGGGGTTCCGGGGTTTAGGGGTTCAGGGGTTTAGGGTTTAGGGTTTAGTAAACCTTTTCAGGGTTTGGAGGTTGAGGGCTCTTGTTGTCGATCTTTTGGTGCCTTGGGGGGGACCCCTGAACCTTAGGTCCCAATCTAAAGGGACTCCAAAACCCCTCAGTTAAGGAATATATCCTTAAATTGTAGTAGGATCCCTCATATGATTTAAGGTATCTTCCTTAACCAAGCGGTTTTGGAGTTTCCAAGTCTACAGAGACCATCAAGCCATCTCATTCTCAGCCATTCCGACCCCCATGTAGTGGATTCAAGGCTTGTGGTCGCAATCCTTAGTTTTGGGGGTGGGCTTCCGTTCCGGCTGTGGGCGGACAGGCATGGCTAGGGTTTTTAGATTCATGGCGCAATCAAAGAATCCAACGGTCTCAGTATTGTTGCTCGTGGGGTCGTATCACATCGAAAAGAGCCCCAACCTTTCAGAATCCCACCGAAAGAAACCAAAATTTAGGAAGTATGTATGGCCCTTCAAGTTAGGAAGTGATGGTTTTAGTTTCAGGTAGCCTGCCCCTGCGTGAAGGACCACGAGTGCTCTAAAGCAAGCACTTCCAACTGAACCGGTGAAACCTGGCATTGGTGAAAGACCTTCCCAGAGGGTTTAGGGTTTAGGGTCTAGGGTTTAGGGTCTAGGGTTTAGGGTTTTTTTAAGTACTATGGGACTTTCTCTCCGCCGATCAAGCCTCTAGGGTTTAGGGTTTAGGGTTTAGGGTTCTTACTACATATGACTTAAAGGACATGATGTTCCTTAGTTACCAAGGCCACATAAAACCTTGAGAGACCCTCCTTTTTAAACAGCCCTAACGATCCCTAAAGCCTCCTCAACTAAAGGGGTTTGGAGTCTCCGACCTTCTCGAAGCATTGGCATTAGTATGACTATTACTGTGACTATCCGGTACTAATGCCCATACTGTTTCTGTTGCTATGACTACAAGTATTAGCGTCCACTTGCTCGTAGTATTACTGTGGTTTTGCTACTACTACTACTACTACTACTACTACTACTACTACTTCTTCTATTACTACTACTACTACTACTACTACTACTACTACTACTACTACTGCTAACCCGAAACCCTAAAACCAAATCCCTAGACCTAAAGCCCTAAAACTCTGAAGCCCCAAAACCCTAGACCCTTAACGCCCCTAAAGCCCTAAATCCTGCGAGAAGGAGCGCAGCACAGACCCCCGGAGTCGCCATTTAGCACCCGAGAGATCGCTGCAGGTCGCAGCCCGAGGTTTGGCGCTTCGTAGCCTTGAGACCTTTACTAAACCCCTAAAACTCCTGAGCCCCTAAAGCCCCTAAGCCCCTAAGCCCCTAAACCCCTAAACCCCTAAACCCCTAAACCCCTAAACCCCTAAACCCCTAAAGCCCCTAACCCCCAAAAAACCCTAAGCCCCCAAAACCCAAACCCCTAAATCCCTAAATAAAGGATTTCCATTAAAGGAAGCCTTTTAAAGGATTCCTTTAAAGGAGGCAAGTTAAAGGATTTCCTTTAAAGGAGGTCTTTAAGGGCCAGGCCTCTCAGGGCTCCTTTGAAGGAGGCCTTTAAGGCTTCCTTTAAAGGGCTCCTTTAACAGGCTCTTTAGGGGTTTTCTTCAAAGCGGTTGGAGACCTTTTGTAGAGGTTTTAGGGGTCTAGGGTTTAGGGATGTAGGATTTAAGGATTTTTGGGTTGGGTTTAGGGTTCCGGGGTCAAGCGTTTCAGGATTAGAAACCCAGGGCAACGGAGTTGAGGAATGGGGAGCAGTGAACCCTGAACAAGCAATAGTCAGGCCGTCCATCCACATCCCGACCCTATTTTAACTTAGGGCATAATTCTTAAGTTAGGGGCTTTATGAGTCTTTAACCCTAAACCCTTAACCCTGAACCCTATAAACCCTAAACCCTAGAGCCTAAACCCTAGGGATTCAGGGCTTCGCCTTGTGGACGAACTAAGCATCAAAACGACTGGCGTAGATAGAGCCTTGAACCATCAGTAGCAACGCGGTCTATATACCCTAGACCCTAAATCCTAAACCCTAAACCCTGAAATAAACCGCAAAGCCTGCTTGAATTACTCAGGCCTCCGTATTAAGCCCTGAGCCCTTACACATACAACATCCTTCTGCAAATCTTCTAAACACCCTCTCAGACCTCATTAAGGGTTTAGGGTTTAGGGCTCATTAAACTTGCTAAAGTTCCCATAATCCCTAAACCCTAGACCGTAAACCCTAAACCCTAAATAAGCCCTAAATCCTAAACCCTACACCCTAAACCCTAATCCCTAAACCCTCAACCCTAAACCCTAATCTAAACCCTAAACCCTAAACCCTAAACCCATAGTCGAAGCAGCGCGGAGCTGTCCAAACCTCGGGAGTTCTGCATGTCGGAAGATACAGAAGATACAAAAAACACCCAGGGCTGAGAAAGGTTTAGGGTTTAGGGTTTAGGGTTTAGGGTTTAGGGTTTAGGTTCGTCTACGGTTTCCTTTAAGGGTTCCTTTAAGGGTTCCTTTAAGGGTAGTATAGGGCCCTATACCCTAAACCCTAAACCCTAAACCCTATACCCTAAACCCTAAACCCTAAACCCTGATAGGGTTCCCTTTAAGGGTACCATCGAAGGTCCCCCTATAGAGGCGGAGCCCGCCGAGCTTTCTCAAGTGAAGGAACATTTTGGGTTTAGGTTTCAGGTTTTAGGGTTCAGGATTCAGGGTTTAGGGTCTAGGTATATATTAGAGCATCAATACCAATAATTAACAAGCACATACGTGAATAAATAAACCAATGAAAATATGCACAAACAGATGAATAACGAACATATAGCAAACAAGCTAGTACAAATGAGCAGAAGTACTCAATAAGTTAATTTGTAAACATCTGTAGACACAGGGGTTATATAGGGATATGATAGTAAAGTATGCGGAGGCCTATATAATATATAATATATATGTATATGTATGTATATATATATATATATCGGGGGGGTCTGAAAACTGGAATGCAGGTAGGATTGAAGAATTAAGGCTCCCTTGCCTAGGGACTCTCAATTCCCAGACCTTCCGAACTGCCTGAATTAAGGAATGTACCTTACATCATATTACGTAGGGGAGCCTACTATAATTTAGGGTATA
>CAJNDV010000603.1:74181-85424 GCA_905221635.1 Symbiodinium sp. CCMP2456
TTACGGTTTAGGGGTTTAAGGGTTTAAGCTTTAGGGTTTAGGGGTTTAAGCTTTAGGGTTTAGGGGTTTAGGATTTCTGTTGCTGTAGTTGACAGGGTTTTAAAGTGTCTTCAGGGTCTCGCTAAACGGCGTCTGTCCCCAGAAGTTATCTTACGGTTTAGGGTTCTGTAGAATAAGGTGTTTTTGGAAGAGTGTGCGACGAAGACCAGGGTTGTATACGATACAAGTTAGACCGCGAAACAAGCTAATTATGCCCACAGAGCCTAACCAAGCCAAAACTGCGTGTTACACTAGATTATACCTAGACTATACTATAGTTTACTATACTATCCAACCCTGAACTATAGTAACTACTCAACCCTGAACTATAGTTTACTCTACTATCCAACCCTATACAATAGTCAACCATACCATCCAACCCTGAACAGAAATCACTCGAACCAGGAAAGATGAAGGCTGTAGGAAGGAGTCTGTGACTGCAGGAAGCTCGCAGGAACTACCTACTTCATGTAGGGGCCTTAATTATTAGAGTGGGGTTTTGGGGCATATTCTACTATAACTATAATAAGGAACCCTCAAAATAGTATAGGTAGTTATTCAGGCCCCTACATTAGCAGCTCAGGGGCTTCGCAAGCATGTTGACAACATGGAAGTAACAAGCAGTCTGAAAGCAACTACAGTAATTACTCAGAACCTTCTGAACCGACTTTGGGTGCAGCCTTCTAGGATCCAGCCATGCACGTCCTACCTAGCATCCAAGACCCGCAACCCCGAAGCCCCAAACGCGAACCCTGCCCAAGGCGCCCCGGTCCAACTCATAAAAGGTCTGCGCAGGCCCGGCGACATCCTGCAAAGTCATACCAAAACACCGACCGAACTTTGCTAATCCTTCGGTTCATCAAAACAGCTTGGTAACCACCTTCTCCAAGCCTAAAGTAACGTTCTCAAACCCCGTAAGCCCTAAGGGTCTAAATACTTACCCATACTATTTTTGGGGGGTTCCTTGTAACAGTTATAGTAGAATATACCCCAAAAAATCCTATTCGAATTATTAAGGCCCCTATATTATATGAAACTCCAAAAGGTGCCGTCGGGGCCTCATTGAAAGGAAACTGCACGAGACCGCCCAAAAGCAGCGGCCCCGAGCTGAATGCACCTGTTTGATAGGGTTTAAGGATTTAGGGGTTTAGGGTTTAGGGGTTAGGGTTTAGGGTTTAGGGTTTAGGGTTTAGGGTTTAAGGATTTAGGGATTTAGGGTTTAGGGATGTGGGAGTTAGGATTAGGGGGAGCCTTGGGGGACATAGACCCTTTCAACAGATCCCTGCTAAGAGGGCCATAAGTAGGGTGAAGAGGTCCCCATTAAGGGGTCTCCCCAACACTACCTACGATTTGGGCGTTGTAAGGGTTTATTAGGGTTTGGGTGGGGATTGGGGTGTTAGAAATTTATGAGTTTAGGGTTTAGGGCTTTGCAACCGAACTGCAGGATGCGGATCTCAAGGTTTTTTTGGGCGCTTTAACGTATCCGGGTTGTGACGTTTAGAGCTTCAGGGTTGAGGGTTCCAAGATGTTTGGCAGATAGGAATTGCAGTTGCAGGATGCTGGGTTAGCGTCTAGGGCTTAGGGTCTTGTTTTTTAAGGTTAGGTTAGGTTCTCAGGTTTAGGGTTTAGGGTTTAGGGCTTAGGGTCTAGGGCTTAGGGTCAGCCTTCCCGCTCCAGTCCAAAATCTTCCGCAAAACCCTCGACCGCTCCTCGATTCTGAGACCTGGTCCTCGGAAATACTAAAATCCTCTACTCCAAAGCCCCCAAACCCTGAGGCCGGACACCTTCGCATCTTGAAAGCTCGGAAGACAGCTTGAAACCCGAACTACCCGCCTTCATACCGAAAGCCCTAGACTCTTTTAATTGTGAAGCTCCCATCTGGTGGCTGCAGCCGGAAACATGGACTTGCGCCGGAGACACACAGATCCACCGCCACAGGATGCAGAAGACTGGATCAACTCTTCAACACGTCGCTTGTGCTCCCTCAACACGTGGCGTGCCGGAGCGAATGTTCTTTGCAAGGGATGGCTCGCCCTGACATCCCGTCAAGACTCTACTTGGAGGATCATGGGACTTAGTAAGTATGGTTATAAGTCCCCTAATTGGGGTTATAAGTATAGTTACCTTAGTTATAACCCTACTTACTAAGTCCCATGATCCTTTAAGTAGACATTTGCGGCTTTAACAGCGGCTCCTTCCTGAATGGAAGCGATGGCCTCCGATGCTCGGAGCTCCTTGTCCTGGCGCTCCTGCTATCCCCTCAAACCCGAACTACCATAGAGACTACAGCTAGGGGTTTAGGGGTTTAGGGTTTAGGGCTTCAGAATTCCCCATAAAGACTATAGTTAGGGCTTCAGGTTTGCAGCTCGGCCCCTAGGCCGCTGACTCGAGATCATCACAACGCACGATCGCCATCGTCCGCGCCGAAACTCGATACCCAGGATTTCGTAACCAAAGACCCGACGTCCCAAACCCTAAAGCCCTGGGACTCTGCGTTCTTGGCTGAAGGGATGTATACGGTTGATAGGGGCGGGTCACAGGTTGCGCTGATATAGGATGTATCAATCAAGACTTTGACTTACTGAAGTAGCTATGGTAGTTTCAGGTTGGGTTCATGGTATGCATACATGGGGGTTTCCGATAATAGGGGACCCTAATATAGTACCCTATATAATAGGATCCTTATTATAAGGACCCCAAAATAAGGTACCCAAATTTTCGGAAACTCACATATGAATCTGTGGGAGGCCTGCTTCCTTGGACTCGTCGCCGTCAGGGAAGACCTCAGCGCGTGCGACTGAAACAACTGCTTGGCACTCCTGAGGTTATGAAACACGGTTTAGGGTTTAGGGTTTCGGGTTTAGGGTACCTTAACCCCAGCCAGCCTACCGTTTTCATGGACTTGCTCGAGGATACCATGATAAGGAACCCTTAGAATTAGAATAGAATGAATGCAGACCGCAAGACATGTGCAATGTCCACCAGATGGACCGAAACCCTAAAACCGCAAAACCCTCAACCCAGAACCCTTAAACCCTAAACCCTAAAAGCCCTAAAACCCTACGGCCCTAAAGCCCTATGCTGGACAGAACCGCAACACAAAGAGGCCACCAATGCCTTCAGGATTCGGGGGACTGCAACATAAAACATCTGAAGCCAAGCTCTGAATCTCAGGGTTTAGGGTCTAGGGTTAGGGAGGGTAGTTCTCTACATTAGGCTCCCTTTGGGGGTCATATTTATAAGGTTGCCGAAGGTTTAGGATTTGGGTTTATGGTAACCCCTTGGAGTTTTGTCAGAGGCATACACATGAAAACAAAACCACTAAACCACAAACCCTAAGAGCCCTAAGAGCCCTAAGAACCCTAAACCCTAAACCTAAGAACCTCAAGAACCCTAAGAAACCTAAGAGCCCTGAGAGCCCTAAGAACCCTAAACCCCAAGAGCCCTAAGGGCTACGAACCCTAAATCCTAAGAGCCCAAACCAAGTTGTGCCCAATACCCGGCCTGGAGCTCCAAGTAGCGCAGCTGCCTTGGCAGCCGGTTTAGGAGCGACCCTTCTGTAGGTGCCTAAAGAATTAGAGTAGGGTTTTCTACAGGGTTTAGGCTGTAGGGTTTGGGGTATAGGGTGTAGGGGATTAGCAATTCGGGGCCTGAATAATTACCTATACTATTTTGTGGGGCTCCATATTAGAATTATAGTCTAATTATAGTATAAAAGAGCCCAAAACTTTCTTCTGATTTTTAAGGCCCGCTTTTTACACAGGTCCAGGGTTGAAAATGGCCACAGATGAAATCAATTCACAGTAGCGCGTGGTAGAGCCTTCCTCCAGTCAGCGCTGCTTTTGATTCCAGACAACGACATCACTCTCTGAACTTCCATCTGCTGGCGAGAGGAACTTTATGATTGGGTGGTGTTCGGCTTCTTCTTCCTCGCTGCCTTCCTCGGCGACAGATCGCTTGCGCTTGGTTTTTGCCTTTAGGGCATCATCGTCTTCTTCGCACGGGCAGGCTGGAGGCATCGTTGATGGGCCCTGAACACCTATACCCTAGACCCTAAAACCCCTAAACCTCTAAAACCCTAAATCCCCAAACCCTAAAACCCCTTGAACCCTAAATCCCTGAACCCCTAAACCCTATAAACCCCTAAACCCCTAAACCCCAAACCCTCCCTGAACTCCTGAACTGCTTGCTGACTGCGTCCGCGTGGCCGCGGATCTCCGCCTTTGCTCTGAACCGCTTGCCGCTCGCCGCTATCTGGGGCTGTCCGGAGACGAGGGGTATCTTATTTTGGGGTCCGTATAGTAAGGATCCTACTATTAAGGGTACTGTCATCCCTAAACCCTAAACCCTAAACCCTAAACCCTAAACCGAGGGTCCCCTAGTTTCGGAAACCCCCATCTGGGGATGTTCAGGGGACTCAGGGGTTGCAGGTTTGCGGTTTGGGGGTTTGGGGTTTGGGGTTTGGGGTCTACGGCTTGGGGGGTTTAGGGTTTACGGTTTGGGGGTCTAGGGTTTAGGGGTTTAGGGTTTGGGGCTTTATAGCGTTAAGGGCTTTGGGGGTTTACGGGTTTCGGGTTTGGGCGTTTAGGACTTTAGGGTTTAGGGGTTNNCGTCCCATGCGAGAAGAACGCAGGAGATCAAGTGGGGTTCGATTTTGAAGGGCCGGGTCAGATGCTGATGCTAATCGTGGCTATGCCACGTAGCATGTGTGAAACAACATACACTACGGCATAGGGTTTAGGGTTTAGGGTTTCGGTTACAAGCTCTCTCACTCAAACCCTCTCAGTTCAATCCTTTGTAAAACCCATTGACACCCCTGTACTATACTACAACATCCTGCAATGCCTTTACAGAAGCTCTTGCGAACTGTTGAACCCAAACGACCCCGAACCTGAAATCCTGAACCCCTAAACCTTAAACCCTGAACCCCTAAACCTTAAACCCTGAACCCCTAAACCTTAAACCCTGAACCCCTAAACCCGTAAACCCTCAAGCCCCAAATCTAAAGTGAGATCCTTGGCAGTAACCCCTGAACTAGCCTTTCCCCGCTTCCACTGGAATCTAATTTCAACCCTTCCTAAAACCCTGCCTAGGGCTTTGGGCGTGTATTGCAGTATCACTCTATTCCATTGCGGATGCGAGTACTAGTTGTCCCGACCTCTTTGTTTCAGACGCCTCGAAAATATCTTGCCTGCAAGGGCCGTGCCCAGGGGCAGCGCCGTCAACTTCATTCGACCAGGGCCTCAGTCAAAGAGGCTTTAGCACAGTAAAAGTGAGTTCTCAGGGATTACATGTTTGGGGCTTAGGGGTTGAGGGCGTTTAGGGTGTTATCTTTTTCTGTGTGTCAAAAAAGGGTGTTTTCTTCTATCTAGTGTTGTGGGGTTTCTGAGAAATGGTATTTTAAGTCTTGCAGTTGGTTTTGAGAAGGTTTTCAGCTTTGGTATATGGGTGAGGGCTGGTACTCTTTCTGTGTGCCATTAGATGCTTCGGGCTGCAGTACCGGCTTTGCTGTGGTGTTTTCAGGTTCATAGGGCTTCTACAAGGGCTTTCTATGGGCTTACGGTTTTCCGAGGGCCCCGTGGCAAACGTAAGCAGGATTGACATGTAAGATCGTACAAGGGCTGAAGGGATTTCAGGTTTGCGGTTGTTGGTGTAGTCTCTACATGGGGGTTTCCGAAAATAGGGGACCCTAATATAGTACCCTTCATAGTAGGATCCTTATTATAAGGACCCCCAAATAAGGTACCCTAATTGTCGGAAACTCCCACATGGGCGTCCTAGAAGGATTTCCGAGGATCCTTTAGAGTTTCTTGGCGGCTTTCCATGGCCTTCAAGGGTTTGCCACCTAGGGGCTCTAGTACCCTATATAGTAGGTACCTGGGGGGTTATAGGGGTACATACCTAGGTCAGTGAGATGGATGCGAACATGTTTCTGATGGTGGGAGAGTATGAAGAGTTATCATGTCAACAGACCTTCCGATCTTCCGAGTGAAGCTACAGTTCCCATGCATACCCCAACCTTTCAGGGTCCTGAGGGTGTTAAGCTCCACATTTGTGGGTTTCCGGCTGTGCCGTGGGTTTGAAGTTTTCCGGTCTAGGACGAATCTGGGATCTTGGGATAGGGCTTGACTCGCATTCCAGCTCCTAAAACCACATGCTCGACGACGCGCTCACAGTTTAGAACCTTGATCGATGCTTGTTGTTATTGTGTTTTGCTTGCGGGGCCTTCGTGTTGGTATTGGGATCCCTACGTTGATCTTCACTAAGCGTACTTTGAAAATCTACACTAGGGTTAGGGTTGAACCTGTAAACTTCTTAAGCCTGGCGAGGGGCAGCAGTGCGAAAACCGCAGCAGTGGGCGAAGGCAGAGGACCTGCAGTCGCTGGGGGAGCGAAGTCTGACCACACAGGTTTCCAAGGAACTCCAATATCCGGCAAGCATGAATTACAAAGGTTTATGGCTAAGGGTATTTCAGGATATTGAAAAAGACTGAATCCTACGACACTGTAGAGCCATACCGGACAAGGAGGACCCCCTTGATTAAGGGCGCCGTATGAAGGATTTCGGCTCAAGCGCATGCCAGAGGCCCTGAAGTCCACGGCGTCGGCGGTTTAGGGTTTAGGGTTTAGGGTTTAGGGTTTAGGGCATCACCGAAAAGGGGAGAGTCCATGGACTAGATGCTCTCGGGCTGAGGGTGTTGCCATGGACTGGGCTTGTGCTCAAACGGTTTTCGACATTTTATGACGTTATATACTGTTGGGGACATAAGATCAAGGATAGGGTGTTGATGTAATAGATTATGTTCTTTGTGAGCAAAAAAACCCCAAAGCTGTAACCACGAACTACGAACAGCCCAAGACTCTCAAGTAGCACTCGAATCGAAGGCTTTATGTGAAGGGCGGGCCTGCCGTAAGCCACATCCACCAACAGTAAACACAAGGGCAGGATGAAGTATTAGTAAAGCTGCTGTGCACCCGAACCGCCGAAGGTGGTCAAAAAACTGGACCAACACCCATGAAAGGCCATTATTCCACATACCTTTGGGGTCCAGGGAGGGCCTACACCTAAACCCAACTTAAACTTTTGTCTGCATCCCACACAGCCACCTGAGGGGCGGATCCAATGGAGCCTGCGAGGTGTCATTTCTTTGCATGTCTCTCTCGGTTACGCCTATCACCTGACTAGAAGTAAGCTCAAAATTTGAAGTTACTTAATTCATGTTCAGTGCGTTTGCTTTCTCACTCTCATGTCTATGCTCGGTCTATTCCGGTAGATGTTGCCCAACACTGTCGGGGGTGGGTTTCGACAAGTGTCGTCTGGGGCCGGGGTGTTGCGGTCTTCCAGGATTTCGGGTCTAGGATCTTGGGGTCTATTAGGGTTTAGGGTTTAGGGTTTAGGGTTTAGGGTTTAGGCTTAGCATAAGGGAGACCCCTTCAGGTGGACCTTTCTTCACCCTCCTTCTGGCTCTCTTCCTAAACCTAAACCTAACCCTAAACCCTCAACACTAAGCCCTACACCCTAAACGGGTTTAGGGCCCTAAACCCTAAACCCTCTTAACCTGAATCCTAAACCCTACACTTGTGTCTTTGAACCAACCAACCTACCTACACTTTCCTGAACCCTAAACCTTAACCCCTAAACCCTAAACCCCAGGCCCTAAACCCCTTAACCTAAATTCATGACTCATGCAAAGTACAGACTTGGGTGTGAAGGGGTTCCGGTATAGTCACTGTAAGGACAAGCTTTTTGCATCACTGGTACATGGACCCTTGGGATACGGTTGATGATATAAATCCTGCATTACCCGTAACAGGAAAATACCATAATTCCCGTAATAGTTTAGGGTCCTTAAAGCGGGATTTATATCATCAACATCTATGAAAAACCCTTAAACCCCAAACCCACGCACCGTGAATGCCAGGCAGAGTGTCTATCCGAGGAGCACAGTTGCCTACATAATTAGGAGGCTACTGGGTCAGGGGTACTGTAAGGCCCGCAGTACGGGTAACTGGGCTGCTAGGGACAGTTTTGGGTTTTCTAAGGTCTAAGAGGCTGTTGCATTTCTGAAGCTCCCAGAGATCTCACCCGGATATCTTGATGTCTCTGCATGGGTCGGGATAGTTGAGGGTTTTGGGTTTGGGCTTCAACTTTGTGGGGTCAGGGGTACGGGCGTGTTGTGATCGTCCTGACTTACATTGAACACTTCCGCGGCGTGTCTTGGATCGAGAGAACTGCACGGTGTTTCATTTTAAGGCCTCTTGGGTTTGTCGGAGGCACCTTAACCGCAATGCCAGCGTGGAACACTAGAAGTGTTTAGTGATTGAGTCTTTAGGGTTCGGCCGACGATGATCAATGTTTTAGGAAGCTCCCTTCTGCATGCAACCTTTTCATTCCTTGAATCATGTACCACCCCATAGACCCGAAACCGTGAACCCTAGACTGTCCCAAGACCCCAAACCCTGAATGTGAGGGTTCCTGGCGGCTGCAACGCCCCCTCGGGATAGCCGCCTCGGGCATCCTGCGCGAAACCGACTTGCGGGAGTATGTGGGATGAGGGCCTCTTCTGCTGTATGGCTTGATAAGTGGTAGTGGTGTGTATAAGGATTTGTGCAGCGCTTTTTTTGGTAGGTGTTTGGTGCATTTTTGTACTGGTATCACGAGATCTTCAATCATCAAGGTCCCCTACACCCTAAACCCTGGTCTGGGGCTTGTTGCGTTCGGGTGCCGGTTAAAGGTTCTGGGATTTCAGGGTTAATACAGGGGCCTTGGTGATTACCTATCCTATTTTTTGGGGGGCGGATCCTTATGAAACTTACAGTATACTATACCCCCGAAACCCTATTCTAATTTTTAAGGCTTTAAGGCTTCTACATTAATCATTAGGATTGAACAGTGTTTCTGGCATGGTACCGGGGGTTGCAGCCACGGGTCATGACTTTAGCCCCTACCGTACTGAAGTCCCAGCGGCCCCAGCAAGCCAGACAGCTTGGGCTGAACGTTTGTATAAGTTAATCATACTGTTGATGATATAAAACCTGCATTACCTTAAGGACACTAAACTTTGGAGAATTACAGTATGTTCCTGATTATGGGTAAAGCAGGATTCATATCATCAACCGTACCACATTCAAGGTCACCCATAAACCAAGGGCCTTATGATAAGGGCTCTGAGTACTCTTTCCTTTGGGTTCCTCTATACAACAATCTAAGTCTACTTGGGGCGCGTTCTATCTAAACCCGAAGTCCTGAAATCTCCCTAAAACCCTACCCTAAACCCTAAACCCTCAAACCCTACACCCTAAGCCCTAAAACCCTAAACCCTAAAACTCTAAGCCCTGAAACCCTAAACCCCTAAACCCTGAACCCTAAACCGGTAATCCAAGCCCTGAAACCACAGCCTCCGTCAAACCCCGCAGCCCACTGCTGCGAACGATGAGTTTCCTCTCTGCCCTAAACCGTAAAACATCTGCCAACCCTAAAGCCCAAAAACCTAAACCATCCTCAAACCGATGCCTGAAACCCTAAACCCTCCTCAACCCTATGGCTTAAACCCTAAAACCCGATGCCTGAAACCCGAAACCCTCCTCAACCCCATGCCTTAAACCCTAAACCCTAAACCCTAAACCCTAAACCCTAAACCCTAAAACCCTACATCCCAACCTTGAACACTCAGCCCGAGGTCCTACCTCTCTCCGAGAAATCTCAAGACCCTGAACCTCACTCCGGAACCTCTTAAGCTAGGGTTTAGGGTTTAGGGTTTAGGGTTTAGGGTTTAGGGTTTAGGGATTTAGGGCTTAGGGTTTTGGGGTTTAGGGTTTTAGGGTTTCAGGTTTTAGAATTTTAGGGTTTAGGGTTGTAGAGGCATTCCTGCATTCCACCCCGGAACCCTAGTCCAACTATGTAGCACAAGCTTCCCCCAATGCACCCTTGAACGAAAGGACTGGTATCCTCCTCAGGCACACCAAAGAGGTCGTGGCAAACACAAAGCACGGTGTCCGAAATGCCGGCGTCCTGGACTATCCCCGAAGCTGAAAAAACACAAACCTAAAACCCCTAACTCCAAACCCCTCTAGGCATTGTAGATACTTTCAAGTTTCCAGACCCTATAAGCCCTAAACCTCCTAAACCTTCTCAAGATTTTGGGATTCCGGGTCAGAAAATTCCCCACAAGGGTTTGATAGGGGTTCCTTAAAGGGATCTTTAAAGGTTCCTTTACGGGTTCTACAGGGGTGCCCCACTCGGTTCGGTGTTGAGCCACGCGGGCGTCAAGGATTGATTTCGGTTCGCAGGGCACGGCTTTCTTTGGGGTCTTCGTGATTAGAGAGTGAGGGTTTTAGGTTTTAGGGTGAATAACGGATTTAGAGTTTAAGGGTTTAGGCTTTAGGGTTACAGAGGCTAGGTTTAGGGTTCAGGCTTTAGGGTTAATATCGATACAGTGTGGAAGCAAAGTCTCGCGGAACATGAAAACAAGTCGCGAAACTGCTGGCTGCTTGGATCGGGTGGTTCGAAGGATCCAACACATGGGATAAAGGATTCAGGATCCCTCAAAATAGGGATCTTTATCTAGGATTGCCCAGCTATTATGAGGGCTTTAAACTTGCACTATATGTAATACAGTTATTGCTGGGGCTATAAGGGAATACTAAGTAATTGTTCCGGCCCTGAAATACCTTCATCCCGCATTGGAGCCCTCCAGCCAGCCCGGATTGGGATCTTTGTCATCAAGTGCATGGCTTCTCCGTCAAACCGGCTTGTGTTGCTTTACAAATATATAAGTGATTCAGGGTTTCTGGCATGGACAGCCGCACGAGCCCAAGATGGCGCTTCCAACTCGAGTGAACTCGCTCAGTCACTCATCTCATTTCAAGCGCATAGCTACTCGACACACACTCCAGCTCCAAAGCTACACCCCCGCACCCTGGCCCTAAAGCAAAGTGTTGCAAGACCAACCTGCATGCTACGGGGAACCATACAACTGTCCTTAAACTCTAGAACCTCAACCCATCTCAATCCCAAAGCCCTAAATCCCCAAGCTCCTCCTAAACCCTAAACCCGGCCTCTGGGAAAGACAACAACGTTGTAAAAGGCAGTGCCTGCAGCAATCTTAAGCAGTATATGGGTTGTTTCTTGAACGAAGGGGTACCTTTCCTTTCAGGGGCGTATAAGAAGTTTCCTAATATTCAGTGAGTGAGTGAGTGAGTGAG
>CAJNDV010000604.1:2233-14626 GCA_905221635.1 Symbiodinium sp. CCMP2456
CAACCCCCCGGCCCATCCAAGTAGGGGTTTAGGGCTAGGGCTTGATATGGATTTTCAAGATACCAACCGCACTTCTGGCTTCTTAGAGAAGGCACGGCCTTGGGATTGCAGGGCTGGTCTCCACCCTAGCTGGGTCTCTTGCACCTGAAGTTACCACAACAAGCAAACCATGCTATTTACTATAGATCACTGCATGGTAGCTCAATGTTTTGAGCTCGTTAACAAGACAAGAACCTAGCCAAGGGCACTTTGGTCAACAGAGCTTCTTGGTGTTTGCTGCCTCTTGGGCTTCAGGTTTGAGGTAATGTAGGGGCCTTAATGATTTGAATAGGGTTTTGGGGTAGATTCTACTACTATAAGCATGATAAGGAACCCCCAAAATAGCGTAGGTAATTCTTACTTAAAGCCCCTATATTGCCTTTGCGGCATGAGTATCTGCGGGCTCGGGTTTGGTCCAGTTTTGATCTTTCCGAGGACCTTTTCCTGAAGTTCGCCTTGATTGACAAGACTTCGCAAGAACGAACATCACTGAAAACTGCCCCTGAACAAATCGCAGCTCTAAACTTCATCCAAGGGGCCACTGAAAGTCTGGCGGGCGCCGCAGCGCATCTTGCCTGAAAGAAACAAAGAACCCACAAGGACGCGGCAGGAGACTCTCAATACAGGGGCCCATAATGATTCCAATAGGGTCTGGCGTATGCTATAACATAACCATTATATTCAGGTGCAACCTAAGAAATATTGTTGGTAATTAATACTTCAGGCCTTTCAAATGTGTGGTCTAAGGGTTTAGGTGACACTCAGGTGTCGTGACAAAGGGTCGTTGGGGTCTAGTTCTGGAGTTTGTGTTGTGCTCCTTCTTTTCAGTCTGGTGCTTACTAGGGAGTGGGGGAATGGGTTACAGGCACTACTATAAGGGACCTTAAGGGACTCTCGTAGGGATCCATTCCCCCATTCCCTACTAAGCACCAGGCAGTTTCGCACAGGTGGTGAGTTTAGGGTATATAGGGCTATATAAGGCTTCTATGAGGTATATAGACCTTCTATAAGGCTGCTAAAAACAGTAGCTACCCACCTGAAGATGTCCTAGACTTAGGGTTTAGGGCTCAGGGCTGGGTTCAGTTGGATCTAGGGCTTCGTGTTGAAGCAATGTTAGGGCTGACAGTTTCGGATGAGCCTAAATTTATCCTTAACCCGAAAACCCTAAACCCTAAATCCCAACCCTAAATCCTAAACCCTAAAACCCTAAACCCTAAAACCCAACCACAAACCCTAAAATCCGACCCTAAACCCTAAACCCTCCTCAAGGCGCTGCTACAGGTTCAGGTTCTGGCCTATCCGCTATTAATAAAGGGGCGTCACAATTAGAATAGGGTTTTAGGCTCCTGTATAGCATTATTTTTATAAGGAATCCTAACAGTAATATTGGTTGTTTTAGGCTTCTATATTACTGGCATTCCTATGACTGCTATCACATTGCTATTGAATGGCAATGTTGATTGTTAGCGCATGTCATGGGCTATGGCCAAAGTGATTCTGGGTTTAGGGCTGAGTGGCTGCACGGTTTACTATATATATATATATATATACACAATATATAGAATATAGCCTCGCCGAATCCTATTGGGTCTAGTAGAGCACGGTTTCAACATTAGGGCTTGTCATTAGATGGTTCAAAGACTGTCGCCCTGCATTTACATGACCGTATCAGGGCCCCAATAGTTAGAGGAAGGCTTTGGGGCACATTAACTATACTATGATACACTCCCCAATCGCGCCTGAGAAGATAGCCACAGAGCTTGCCCTCTCCGAAGCCACCACCGTGGAGAAACACGACGCCTGTCTCGACCAAATGGCCTTGGAGGTTGGAGAGGTCGACGCCAAACCCGAAACCTATCATACTCATATATGTTTAGGGTCTAGGAACATATGGCTTTGGGCTTAAGGCTAGGCTGCAGGATTCCGGCTAGTTTCGATTGTTCTTAAGTATGTTGACCCGCACGTGTCGTACTGGCCGGCGCACACCACGACAGGGTGAACCAGCATCCGATCTTGTAGTAATGCTCATACTGGGCACGGGTCATCACAACGTGGACTTTGAGAAGAAAGCTCACCGATCACGCTGAACAAGGGTCACCAGCGCGCCAGGGTTCTGGTTTAGGGTTCAGGGTTTAGGGTTCAGGGTTTAGGGCTGGTTCCGATTATGGACGCGCTTTTGGCATCTTGCGATCCTATCCCCTGCGTGCCTCTAAGGCTTTCCTTACTGAAGCCTCCTTGGGGCTGCGGGCTCCTGGTGTAGAATTCCAGGCTTAGCATGCAGGGCCCTCGCGCCCAAGGGAGGCCATTGTAATTATATGTATATTTAAACTCATTTAGATTCATATATTCATCTTAGTATAAAGACTAAGAACAGTCATGAATATATAAAAGGGAATCCGCCGAGATTTCAAGTCTAACTCTCGAGGATGAGTAGAACTCTAAATTCGGATCCCTTTTTAGGTCCCAAAATAGTACGGCACCCGTATAAGAAGGACCCTAAAAGGAACCCAAATTTAGAGAACTACCCATATACTTCGCACAGTCTCTGAACCCTACACGGCCCAGGGCCCTACAAAACCCCCAAACACCCTCAACCACCAAACCCAAAGCCCTACAGAGCCTGAGCCATACTTCGTAGAGGGCTTTAAGTTTGGATCCTCAAACCCTTACACGAAATGCTGAGCCCCGAGACATCATGTTCGAAGTTTTTGCAGTGGCCGTTTACGGCTGCTGCAAGGTGTAGTGCGTTTGCAAATCTTGCGTGCTAAAAATGGGGGGTTTCCGAAAATAGGGGACCCTAACATAGAACCCGAAATAGTACGATCCGTATCATAAGGACCCCACAAAAAGGAACTCCAATTTGCAAACTCCCATCTGGTGTCGGGAACTTCGAACCACGCGTACTACCTGGACCCAAGAGTATGTAGAACACTAGCCATTAAGACGTTTTGGGCCATTATTTGGGGGGTTTAGGTAGTGCAAAAGCTGCAACAACAGCCCCTTAACCCTAAACCCCGGTGTCAAACCGCCGAAATAAAACCAAGCACACATCCGCACACCTCAGACCTCAAGCTGTCTGCAAACCCTCAGGGTCCATGTGCTCATATAGTATGTACACACTGGCCATACACATTGGCCCCAAAGTACCTATGTAGAGACTACTTCAAGGCCAAAGTATATTATACCACTTGGGCACATGGACCCTGAGGGAAAGCGAAAACATGACCTAGACCTCCCGATTGCTACAAAGTCCGCTTAAGACCCTCTGGAGCACAAGGGGCGTGAGCTGCCGAGCAAACGCGTAACCGTGCCGCTCCATCGGCCTCTCGGGGTGCAGTCTAGGATTCAGGTCTCACAGTTTGGGGAACATATCGTAGCTAGCTCTTTTAGGGTTTATGTTTTAAGGGTTTCGGGTTTGCTATGGCGCCATATGTAAAGATTATAGAGTAGACTGCTGAGAATAATAAGTGCTTGTGTGATTGGCCACTGGTAGGGTTGACAGTTTAAGGCTTAGCTTGGATTTCTGGGCTTTGGCCCGGCCCTGAAGATAACAGCCCGTACACCCTGAAACACATAGTGGCTCCCTCTAGCACACAACAATATAGCATAGCACAGTACGCAAAGCAGAACATCACATCGCGAAGAATAACATGTCATAACATCGACGCCTGCGAATTGTGCTCCCAGATCCTGATAGACCCTTATACACTTTGTAAAAACATGCTACAGAACCCTGACAATAAAATGCCCAAACTACTGCACACTCTCAGCAGTAATCTCCATATGAGCCGCCCCTAAAATAACCTTCAAAATCCTAAACCCCTAAGCCCCCAATCCCTAAGCCGGTTAACAGCAGCTGCCTGGCGTCACCGACGCCAATCGGGGCTCTTGTGTATTGCGGCGTGCGAAGGCCCGGGGGCGCCGTAGCCTCAGCAAGGTACTCTGCATAAAAACCTTGATAGAGGTTTGGGGTTTGTAACTAGATGGAGACGATTTAGAAGAAACCGAGTTCAACGCGGAGATCCCTAACTCCTTAACCCAAACATCAAGCCGGTGCAAGCACCAATAATCTTTTGGTTTACGTACCACTACCGCGAAACGCCAAAAACATCCACCTACTTGAAAATAAACTTCTCCGTCGTTCTATGTCCGGCCTACACAAGATATCGACATCCACCCATCCATCCATCCATCCACCCACCCATCCATGCATCCATCCATCCATTCATCCATCCACCCATCCACCCAGCCAGCCAGCAGCGCATGCTTGCATGTCTGCACACATACTATTCGAGCGTACAACCCTGCATTAGTCTACATTAGGTGTACCCCGAAGAAGCAGAGGCCTTACACATTCAGTGTTAGAAGGTTTCTGGAAGGGTCCACGTACAGTACCTGATCATGGCCATCATATATACAGCTCGAACCTTCAAACCTTCAACACTACTTTCCTGAAGCCCAAACATATCATATCACTAGTTGGTGATTTGCATCCTTGGGGTCCTTGGGGTTTCCTAAAACCTAAACCCGAAACCCTAAACCCTAAACCCCAGACCCTAAACCCAGATTATGAACCCTAAACCCTAAACCCAAACTCTGAACCCCAAATGTCGCATCGCTCGGTCCTTTGCTAAGTTCGGGTTTAGGTCTCCGAGGCTCCGACACCAACGGCGAGGCTTCGACGCGGCCCTGGATTGCCCAAACTTCCTCACAAGCTCAGGGTTTAGGGCTTTCAGGGTTTAGGGTTTATAGGGCTTGTAGGGTTTACAGGGTTTAGGGTTTGAGGTTTATAGGGTTTAGGATTTATAGGGTTGAGGGCTTATAGGCTTTAAAATTCAGGGTTTATAGGGTTTAGGGTTTATAGGGTTGAAGGAGCTTACCCTATGGGTTCCTTCCTATTAGCAGGGTTTAGGAATAATTCTAATGACTCCAGTTGTAGCAAAGAGCCCTCAGGAATAGCATTGGTAGTTATTTCGGCTTCTGTATTAACCTAAGGTTTTGTATAGCTAGACTCCGCTGGCAACAGCAGCTAGATTTGTAGGGTTCAGAGTTCCTGAAACTCCTGAGGCCTTAACCCCCAAAGTTGCTCTAAAGCCCTATGCACCCTGAGCGAAAGGAAGCAAAGCAAGGCAAACCATCAACAAAGCCGGACACCCCTAAACATAAAGCCTGACATCCCACAAACTCTTAACCCAAAGCCCTTGAAGCCTAACATCCACCCCACCCCCCCTGCCAAAGAAAAGGAAGAATCAGCACTCATGTATGTATAGCCATATGGGCCATATATTTTTTTGTTAAAAAGAACAAAAATACTAATAATACCAATAATAACATAGAAAAAAATAAAAAAAACAAAAAACAGAAACGAACTGTCAAAGCTCCAGTTGGTCCGATCCGGCTCGCTCGGGAAGGCAGGACTTGACGACGAAGTCCTGAGGCGCTAAGAAAAAAGGGGGCCTCAAAAAGAAGAGGTTTAGGGTTTAGGGTTTTAGGTTTTAGGGCTAAGAGAAGGGGCCTCAAACATAAGAGGCTTTAGGGAAGCTAAGAAAAGGGTGCCTCAAAAAGAAGAGGCTTTAGGGAAAGAGGTTTCTTGGGAATCAGGGTTTAGGGTTAAGGGTTTGATGTACTGTCCTACAAATTATGAAAGGGATCCCTAAGTTCCTATCCCCTGAGTAACTTCTCATAGGCTTTAGGAATTGGGGGGGTATAGCGCTTCATCATGGTTTTCGGGTTTATGGTTAAGGAATGCATCTTCTGCGCTTTTGCCTGCTCTGCCAGCGGCAACTCTGCCACGACAACTAGTGGGCACCACACAAAGTTGCCCTCCGTTTCGGCGTCCTTCATGATGCGCGTCCATTGGTCCGCCACGCTGCTCTTTTCCATCTCAGCTACGAGCTCTGCATCCGCCCGTGCCCAGTCCGGCACGTCGATTGTCAGCTCTAAGATTTTGCGCGCTGCAAAGCGAACTGTAGCACCGTTTTGGTTACCCGAAATTTTTTTGCTTTAGGATCCTAGCCACAAGCGAGGCTGTCCAAAAAAGGTATTACCTTCTACCTGGACCCCAAAAGTACATACAATAATAGCTTTTTATGGGCCATTATTCTGCCTACTTTTGGTGGTTTAGGTAGGGTCTCGGTATACTTTTCTGTGGATTTCGGGCCATGGAATTGGGGCTCTCGAGGTTCGCGGGGTTTAGGGTCTAGGGCAGGTATTGAGGTTTAGGAATCTAGGATTTATAGGGTTTAGGGTTTAGGGTTTATAGGGTTTAGGGGTTTAGGTTTAGGAATCTAGGATTTAGGACGTTCTGTTCTAAGGTTTACGCGGTTCCGGCCGGAACGGGATAATTATTGACCTGGGTGATGAGAGTAGGGTTGAGGGGGGCGGGTTGGGGGGTGGCATATGTTCCCACAGTTCTCATAAGGATCCTTCCAGGAATGGCATTGCTAACTATTCCGACTCCTTCTCTTCCGGGCTTTGGATATGAGTCTGTGCCTTCGGAGTTTACTTGGAGGATCATGGGACTTAGCAAGTAAGGTTATAAGTCCCCTAATTGGGGTTATAAGTATAGTTACCTTAGTTATAACCCTACTTACTAAGTCCCATGATCCTTTGAGTAAGGCTCTGGAGTCACAAGGCTTTGAGCCTCAGGGGTGCAGAAGGATTCTCTTCCAGAGCCGATGTTTCGTGGAGTTCCTCATGAGATACTAGGAATAGCCTTTACAAGCATGCTGTCGCTGAATCTTCTCACTGGCCCAGCCCAAAACCCTAAACCCCCTGAACCCTAAAAAAAACAAAGCAACCCAAAATTAGATCAAGCCATATCGAGGCCTACAGTCCTGAATTGAAGTTGGACTTAGTTTGGGGCTACAGGGCTTCGGGGCTTTAGGGCCGTCGGGCTGCTGAGTTCGGGTCAGCAAGCCCTTGTTTGGGTTTAGGGTATAGGGTTGAGGGTTTAGGATTTAGGGTTTAGGGGCTAGCTTAGAATAGCGACAGGTGGGTTGAGTCAAAGGCCCTAGGCAGGGTTGAAAGCCTCCCCCGCTTTCTATTCGACAGTGGCCTTCAGGATTTGAATGCGGCCTTAGGGGTATACCGTACTTGTTTGTATTGAGAAGATCTGAGGAATAGTATTGATACTGATTTATGAGGCCGCTCTCCCCAAACCCCAAACCCTAAACCCTAAACCCTATACCCTATACGTCCCGAAACTTCAGAATGCAACGCCCAAGGCCGGCACGCAAGTGGGCGTGACCTGCACAGCACGTGCCCTCCCAAAGCCGCTACCATGCCCCATGGGGTTTAGGGTTTAGGGGTTTAGGGTTTAGGGTTTCAGGGTTTCGTGGTCTAGGGTTTAGGGGTTTAGGGTTTAGGGGTTTAGGGGTTTAGGGTTTAGGGTTCATGAGATCAGAAATCTCCGTGCCACCCCAAGTAGGCTCAGATTTGTCAGGGGCCTCGCTGTCTCTGCTCCCAAACCAAGGACCAAGAGACATGTTAACTCAAAAAGGGAAGGGTGCAAGAGCTTGGTAAAGGGAGGGGCTTAGGGGCCTAGTACAAGGGAAGGGCCCAGGAGTTTAGTAAGTTTGCGGCTTCTAGATATTCGAAAAACCTGCAAGAAAAACTCCTGGTTTCAAGCCCCACGATAGCAACTACAAGTAGGATCCAGATCAAGAAGCCAAGTTAAGGACAAGGGCTCTTAATCCCTCAACGGGCTCTTGATCCCTCAGCCCCCAAACTCAAACCCCCACACCAAAAAAACACCCAAAACTCTAAAGCAAAACAGCAGCTTTGGGGCCAAAGTTGGGAAAAGCCAGGAAGGCGTTTAGGATTTCGGGGCCTCACCCTAAACCCTAAACCCTAAACCGGGTTCAGGGCTTAGGGCTCCTAAGGTCGAGGGCTTAGGGCTCTTAAGGTCGAGGACTTGGGGCTCATACGGTCGAGGGCTTAGGGCTTAGGGCTTTGGGCTTAGGGTGTAGGGCTCCTAAGGTTTAGGGTTCAGGGTTTAGGGCTCAGGGTTTGGGGTTTAGGGTTTCAGGAAGCGTCAGGCTGAGGTGTCAAGCATTTCACTTGGACCCTCAGGGTCCAAGCACCTGAGCATCGTACACTCCACCAAGTACTATTGGGGCTTAGGGTTTAGGGCTTAGGGTATCCTGATAATTTTTCCAAGCCCTCAGTACCTGATTATCGGATCTTTCCTACAACACAGTCCCGTAAGCTTTTTAACCGGACCTGCCTCCTCGACATACTCCCCACCCGCTAGGAACAAAGTTCGCGGGGTCCAGTGGGCAGCATCCACCCGCACATGCTCGTGGCAAAGCCTTGGACGGAGAAGCAACAAAAAGGCAACCTTCGTGCCGGGGCCTGAACAATTGGCTCCAGGTTACTATAAGAGGATTGGAAAAAGGCCTTCATAAGTATAGGCGCTTCAAACCATCATCCTCGAGAAAAGAACACCACAAAAGGGAACCACCTTCCGTCACGCGCCCATGCAACACTAAACACACATCGGATGCACAATTTGCCTAAGCTTTCAAACCGCAAGACATAGGCATGGCTGAGACTCGTGCTTTCATGCATCGGTCTGTCACCTACACCTAGAGCGGTGAAAAACGAACGAGCTTGAGCTCAACCAGTTCGGTCTGCAAGGCTGATGTTAAAGCATATAGATCCTAAACCCTAACCTGTGTGTTAAACCTTAAACCCCTAACCCCCAAACCCCAAATCCCAAACCCTGAACCCCGGTATCCCAAAGAATAAATCGGACCTAGCGTTGCTTTGCTTCGCAGCTTGGGTTGCCGGGGGTGCCAAGGTCCGTTGGTCCTACAGTTCAGGGTTTAGGGTTCAGGGTTTCGGGTTTAGGGGTTTAGGGTCTAGGGTTTAGGGTTTGGTTTAGGGTTCAGGGGCTTCAAAGAACTCCAGGGTTACTTTAAAGGGCTCCTGTAAGGGTCCGATAACAAAGGCTTGTTAGAGGGCTTAGGACGTAGTAGTGCGTTATGACTTAGAATGGGGTTTTGAGGTTCATTCTACTTCACTTATGAATTACATACAATGAAGAACGCTAAGGAATGGACATAAGAGTTGTTCCCACCTCTACACTGCGCCTTGTCTCACCAAATTTCGGCCATGATGCTCCGTGCCATCAGCACCAATGAACCTGTATGTAGGCTTCAAGCGCTTCGTTTTTTCCGGGGCCCTAAACCCTAACCGTAAACCCTAAACCCTAAACCCTGAACCTTAAACCCTAAACCCTAAGCTGGCCCAGGGGCTGGAGTTTTAAGGTTGTCTTAAGCCTTAAGCCTCAAAATACAGCCGCCGAGCTATTTCAGTGAGCCCTGTCATGAAATCATTAAGGTTAAGGGACAATAGGAGGGACCCCTAGAATCCAAATACCCTAGATAACCCTTATATACCCCTTATATAGTCCCTTAAAGCCCCTATATTACCCCAAGGGTCCTTTTAAGGCTCCTTTGGTCCGTTGATAAGGGCAAAGGGGCCTGCAGCACAGGTCAAAAGAGCTTCTATAATTTTATATGTACATATGTACATATATACATAGAGACAGAGAGAGAGTGACAGAATTTTTTATGTATGCATGTATGTATCATGGTGGTCTGACTAGTTAGTAAAAATGTCGGTGTAGAATCCCTTCTAGATATTCATGCTGCGAAGTAACCCAAACCGTTATTCTAAGAAGACCCCTATTCCCTAAACCCAAAAGCCCCTAAACCCTAAGCCCTAAGGGCACCCTAAAGTTTAGGGGGTTTGGGGTTTAGGGTTTAGGGTCTAGACCCTAGACCCCCATTATATCCTAAACCCTAAACCCCCTATGCTGGCCCCAGTTATGAACCGCTTGCAAAATCCCATAGGTTTTATTGGGTTTAGAGCTTAGGGTGTTGGGGGTTCAAAGTTTAGGGCTCAGGGTTCAGTCGGTTTCAGGGAAAGGGTCTTGGCAGTGGGGCAGTGGGGCCCTTCGTAGCTCCCCCAGAATATAACGGCACCCTTAAAAACAGGACCCTCATTTAGAGATCTACCCCTATAGAGCCCTTATAGTACCCCTTTGGAAACCTCTGTAGAAACCCTTACAGAGCACATTACGGAACCGGGGTTTAAGGACGTGGGGCTCTTGCTTGCACCGGACGCTTAAACCCTAAGCATCAAAGAAACACACAAACTGCAAAGCAGCACGAAGGCCCTATAACCCTGGCCCCTCCCAAACAAAAACCCAATCCAAAAACAAACCCTGAACCCTTCAGCTCTACATCGATTCTGCCGAAGGGCCACAAGGCCTGCGACATAGGAGGTTGTGATCCGAGGGTCATAGAAACCGCGTAAAAACCGAAATTGAAAACGCCGAAGCACGTGACGCTCACTGTCTGGGCTGCAGATAGAGGCCGCCGCAGGACCTGCTTTCTGGCTGAGCCCGTCAGGGTTGAAAAAAACCCTAAACCCTGAACCCTAAACGGTTTAGGGTTTAGGGTTTAGGGTTCAAAGCTTAGAACGAAACCGGTGACCCTGTTGATTAGTTTTCAAACCTACGACAAGATGGCTACTCTGAGGCCTGATGAGTTGAAGTCTTGCATATGGAATGGTATGGAACGGTATGGTAGGGGTAGTGTGGAGCAGGGTAGGGTAGGGTAGGGTGCGGTACGGCATGGAAGTGTACTCAGAGGTGTGGAAGGGCATGGAGATTTATGGAATGGAATGGAATGGAATGGTATGTGATACATAATGTGTGCGAGCATAGGTAAGCGCGCACACGCGATCCGTTAATCATGCATATATGGTGTGACAGTGGCATGCACCATGCAGGGCGTTAAGCTCGGGTCCGGTGGCTGGGTCAGGTACCCATAAAGCCGATGTTCTTGACCTTAATTAATCCCTACACACTACATGCCCCAGATAAACCCTCACTTGATAATCCTATGAAGCCTCCCAAGCCGACACCGGCCTATTGGGTTTTATGCGGGTTTCCTGCAGCTTTCTGTGAATATGTGATGTTCTGTAGTCTCTATGAGAGCTTTGTGGGATTAAACGGCTGCTTTATAACGAGGGTCTGCCTGTGATTTCTTTAAGGGTTTTGAAGGTTTGCCTCGAGGGTCCACTCCCGCATCCGCTACCCGTAGGGTGAAAATAGGGGACCCTAATATAGGACCCTCAATAGTAGGATCCTTATTATAAGGACCCCTAAATAAGGTACCCCAAATTTTCAGAAACTCCCATATCCCAAACGCAGCTCAAAGCAAAGGGCAACATGTCCACATGACCTGGACAGACAGAAACTCACGGCAGCCTATGTAGATCCGACGACGATACCGCGCAACCCCGTATTCCACAGGAAACCTAGGAGTTCAGGACCCCAAACCAAAGCCCAGCGCCGAGAAACCCTTAAGCCAACGGCCCCCCCTGAACCCTGAAGCCATAGGCCCCTTTACCCCGAAGAAGCCCTGAATAATCGCTGCCTCGACCACCTGCTCCGTGGACGGGACACCCAGCGGCTCACCTTGGAACGGTTTAAGGTCTACCTGAACCCCTAAAGGTAGATAAAATCATGGCCCAACACCTATAAAAGGCCATTATTCTACATAGTTTTAGGGGCAGGTGGTCTTTAAGGGCAGAATAACTGTTTGAATTACAAAGCGTGTTTCACGGATTTCGCGGCGAGGCTACTGGTTAGGCTTGGGTATCGGTCCAGAGTTTGGCGCGATAGGGCTTGGGAAAACCATCCTTACAGCAACAGCTACCTACCTACCTGCCTGCATACATACATACATACATACATACATACATACATTCATACACATACATGTACATGTACAAACACTTTTTCGTATGCATATATGCGTGCATATGCAGATACATACATACATACATACATACATACATACATACATACTTACATACATACATTCATCCATGCGTGCACACACACATACATGTACATATACAAACACCTTTTCGTATACATATGTGTGTATACATACATACATACATACATACATACATACATACATACATACATACATGCACACATACACACACACACACACACAAACACATACACATACACATACACATACATATACACATACACATACACATACACATACACATACACTTACACAGACACACACACAGAGACACGCACACATACACGTACGCACACACATGCACATACATATACGCATACACATACGCAGACATAGACATACGTACATACATGCATACATACATATATATATATATATGTGCTGCGTACATGCATACCTGCAAACGCACACACAACCAACCAACCGAACGAACAAACAAACAAACAAACAAACACAAACTAACAAACAACAAAAAACAAACACACAAACAAAC
>CAJNDV010000606.1:5984-16956 GCA_905221635.1 Symbiodinium sp. CCMP2456
CGACCTACCTACCTACCTACCTACCTACCTACCTACCTACCTACCTCCCTCCCTACCTGCTTACCTACCTACCTACCTACCTACCTACCTACCTACCTACCTACCTACCTACCTACCGACCGACCCACCGACCTCCTACCTACCTACCTACCTACCTACCTACCTACCTGCCTGCCTGCCTGCCTGCCTGCCTGCCTGCCTGCCTGCCTGCCTGCCTACCGACCTACCTACCCACCTACCGACCGACCTACCTACCTACCTACCTACCTACCTACTTACCTACCTATGTTTGATGGCAGTGAACCTTTTTAACTACACAGCAAGCGAAGTTTATGGGCCAGCTCCTTGATGTGAGAAGATGAGTGGAATCGCAGGATCCGACAACCCCGTATTTCAGGAACACCATGCACTGAAATAATAATCCCAGTCTTAAGCCCCACACCTTGAAGCCTTACCCCCCATTTAAAGAGCCAAAAGCTGCAGCGAGCTCCTAGCCAGCAGGTGCTATACAAATCAGCAGACATCACCCAGATGCTCATCGTCCATCGCGAGGATGAGCTGCCTAACAAGCAGTACCTGCCTTGGGCTTGCTGACTGTCGTTATTGAGACACTTGCACTTCCGTTGTGCAAAGGCCTTCTGGTTGTGGTAGTTGTTGGAGTGGTTGCTGCAAATATTAAACCTTCTCAGGCTGGTGTACATCACGGTATTTTCGCTGTTTATTCTGCTCTTTAAGCAGGCTTTGAAGCTGCCCACCCCCGCGCCGCCAACTGCCATTGTTGCAATACCGCGTACCACACGACGACGACGACGACGACGACGACGACGACGACAGATCCCTGCTTCGAATGTTTCGGCATCATTGCGTCTGCTTGCTTCTGAGTCCAGGAATGCTGGGGCCTGGAGGTTTCGGGCAGGACTCGAGCTTTCAGCTGGAGGGGCTTCCGTGTTGTTCAGTTTTGAAGTTTTGTTTGATGGCTTCGGGGGGGCATGGTTGGCTTCAAGATGTAAATGCTGGGACCATTGAACTGGTTAGCAGAACATCATGCGTTAAGCCGCATTGCATGGGCTTGCTGCTGAATCTCTGCTTGTGCCAGGTATCTGGACACAACCAGCTACGTGTGGAAGCCGCAGCCTCTGCATTCGAAGCTTCCAGACCCCAAGACTGAATCTCCGACGCCCTGAACCAGAAACCCTTCCAGAAATTGTGCCCATGGCTTTGGAGCTTCTAATAGGATCTCCCTGAGGCCTTTGTATGGTCTGTGCCCTTGGCTCTCAGGTGTGGTTTGACACCTCCTACACATCTCATCACCAAGCGCAGATTCCGTGGAGTGCCCCTGGCAAGGATTTTTTTTTTCAACCGTCGAACGCTGTGAAGCCCTGCCAAAGAGCCCACAGGCCTAAACCTCTGAACCTGCACCCTAGGCTACGACTCTCAATCCATGTATGTATGCCTGAAAGAGGTACCGCCGCCCGAGTCCATGTTTGCAGCCTCGCGTGTCAGAGAAGCCGTCTCGGTCAGAACCTCAATCAGACGCCTTTCCATTCCAATCCCGTGCCGTAGGGGCTGTCTTCCAAGGCACTGCAAGACAGAATGGTCAACGTTCCATTCAGTTACGAGGCGGCGCTGTCCGTTTGCTTTTGCTTCAAGAGGTTTCTTGGCAGTGCCGGGTTTTGAGAGACGCCGGGCAATCGCCCGCAAGGGGACACTGCTGAGATTAGGTAGGAGACCCCTAAACCTAAACCCGATAAGCCCTACAGGAGAACCGTAGACTCTAAGGTTTAAAACCTTGGACCCCGTAGCCAGAACTCTCTTTACCCTGAGCTTCAAATGACGACACCCTCAAAGTTAGACCTAAAACTCTCCTTACATCGTCGGGAGACACTCCGGATTTATACTCCTTATCTTTACATTTCGATTGACTATCACATGCCCAGAACGTATTCTACTCATTAATGTCCCCAATATTGACATGCCCAAACCTGAACCGCAGGTAGAGGAAGAAGTTGATGCAGCTCGAGCCTCGCTGGGGATTCTTGGAGCCGACGCGCTCCACGAAGGCGTTAGAGCTTCTGGAAGGGTCAGGCTGAGAAATACTGTAAGGGCTGGTATAAGGGTTCCTATACTTACTAGCAGGGTCCTAACTCGAAATAAACTGTGAGAGTTAGTACAAGGTTTGCTATAAGGGTTACTATGAGGTTTTTATAAGGGTTGGTTGGGATGCACCCTGATACGAAGTGTTCGTTTTGCAAGTTTTGTTGAAGGGGGCATTTTGTGAGTGGGTAAATCGACACCTATCCGCCGAGATGGCTGCTGCATCCTGCAAACTTCAGGTCATGAAGAGCTTCTTGGCTTAAACCCTTAACCTCAACCCTAAACCTAAACCCTAAACCCTGAACCCTAAAAGGATGCGACACTTCGAACGACACCAGCTTCGAGAGACTTCCTCGAAGGGCGGGTTTCTTAGCGGTAACCTTAGTCCGCCCATGGACGAATCCTTATCAGTAGGAGAAGTATCCACATATATAACTTGTTTGGATTCCTTTATAGAGTTCTACCGTAATTTGCACCCAAACCCTATTCTATTTATGAAGGCCCCTTCTTCAGCCTATGTAGCCTATCGCCTGAGCCCAGGCCTTCATCGAGCAGCTGCGGAAGGAGTAAATTGACTTGGGGATTGCCAAAACTTCCCCTAAACCCTCAACCCTCAACTACCCTAAACCCGAAACCCTAAACCCTAAACTTCCTAAACCCTCAACTCAAACCCTAAAACCTAAACCCTCGAGCAGCTGCGCAAGGATGACCCCGGAAGCATTTGGAAGCCACCGCCGGCAGAAGGCAGCGACGTGTCGGGACCTGGGGTTAAGAAGTTTAGGGATTTAGGGCGGAGGGTTGAGGGTTGAGGGTTCAGGGATTTAGGGTTTTAGGGCTGAGGGTTTTAGGGTTGAGGGTTTAGAGTTTAGGGTTGAGGGGTTTAGAGTGTAGGGGAATTTAAGTGTGGTGGCTCTCATCCTATAGTAGTCTCCCCATGTGCCCCTGCAACAGTGCCCACAACGAAGGCCACAGCATGCAGAATCAATGCCGCGAGATTCTGAATCGGAAGTCTGGGACTGCCAGTCTTCATCTGCTGTAGCAAGGACAGGAGCATCATGCCGGCACAGAGACAGCAGCATGTCGAGTATGTCAGGTGGCTAGCTTAGCCTTAGAAAGCAGAGCAGAAGCTAGACCAATGCAGTCCTCAACTGGAAACGATGCATGAACGACAGGAAAAGCACGACGTACACCTCACTGCCCACTTCGCACTTCAGTCTTCGAAACTGTGGAACCCAGGTCTTCGAGGGTCTTTCTAGCACTTGCTCAACTTCGCTAGCCATCAGTGCCGGAACAGGCGAGCGAAAAGGCAAAGGCAAAAAAGGTCGTGGCGCCGCGTCAAAGCTCGAGAAACACTTGAAACAGCCGCTTGCCCCTGGCTGTGGAACCGGGGCACTAACCGAGAAATACGGTGGGAAAACGGTGTGAGGATAGATCACGTGATCTCTACTCACGTGCCTATCAGAATGACCGACTTCAAAGATGAGCCCCTAAAACCCCAAATAGGCTCCAAGTAATGATCCGTGTGTGCATCCGCCCCGGAAGGAACTGATGCGCGCATGTCCGCCCCGGAAGGCCTGCTTACGCGCATGCGTCCGCACCGGAAGGCCTACACGCCTGCGCGCGTCTGCCCGGAGGCATCAATTAACCGAGCTTTCCTTCGGCTATTTGGTGCCGCTCCTTGCGACCACAGTGTTGCCCGGACGGCTCCTTAAATGAGCCGTGCGGTGTCACCAAGACGCCATGCCGTATGGTGCTACCCACACGGCTTCTTAATTGGGCTCTTGCGGCGGTGTTCTGACACCCTTATAGAAATGCTTATAGTAGCATTTGTATCAGTAGTTAGAGTAAGAGGTATAGAAGCCCTGTAATAATAGCAGTTATGGTACTAGAAGAACTAACAATTATATGAGCCCGTCTAGCAACACTTATAGCAGCGGTTATAGTACCAGTTATAGTAACTTTACTTTAGCGCTCTCCTGTCTGCCCCTGTGCAGTCCTGCGAGCTCCGCCAAAGTCGAAGCGGAGATCAGGCCAAAGGGAGTGGCAACTCACTTATTAAAAGGATTGCTAGAAGGGTTCTGTAAGGGCTACATGCATATGTCTGTGCGCACGCAAGTGTAAATAAGTAAATGGACAAACAAATGAATGATCTTTTGTGACTTCTTTTCTTCGTCCTTCTCAGTCCTGCCTTGTTCGGGTAGCATCACCTAGGCTACGTACTCACACCACTCGTATGAAGCGAAAGCCAAGACTCTCGGCCCCCAAGTGAACAAGCTCCGGGCCCTTAAGCCGCAAGAGGGATCACTGAACCCTTAATCCTGAGCCCCTAGCCCCAATCCACAACCTCCGAAGCCCAATCTGCGAGGTGCGGCGGAAGAGGAGGCAGTGATCAGCGAAGGCCTTCCGGCAGCCAATGATAGCAACATCGAAAGTAGTACTGGCATCGTGCATCGTCACAAGAATAACAGCGGTGGCAGCAGTAGCAAAACCAAAGCAGTGAACATCGTAGCCGAGAAAGAGCAGCAACAAACACTAGTCAATCGTAGTGCCTGCCTCAGAAGAGACGGGCAGCTACCATTTTGAAGTGACAGCAGTAGTCGTCGTTGTAGCCGTGGCAGCAGCAGAAGCTGTGCAAGTCATAGCAGTAGAAGTAGAGATAGAGCAGTATTGGGACGACGAAGTTGAGGCAGCTACACACAGCATCATCAGCAGCTGTCTCGGCTTGGCAGTGGTGGTGGGGTGGCGAAGAGCAGGAGTAAGATGGAGTAAGAAGTGATGAGAAAAGTTATTGAATGATATGATTCGTAGCAGTAGTAGAGCCATACAGGGAATCGGACTCGCAGTTCTATGCAGTGAGCCCGCCCGCAAGAGACACTAGCACTGCGATTGTAGCGGCACCTACTCAGCTCTATCTTCATGGCGATTTCAAGCGGGTACTCGTAGTACGAAAGATAACAATGATCTTGCAGTGCTGATGACCATGCTTGTAGTTGGATTGAGAGCATCTTCCTCCCAACCATACCAGGCTTCACCAGCAGTATACATGGTGGTAAATCAACCAGTGCCGTCATAGCCATGTCACATATGTCAACAACAGTGCAACAGTCGTCAGAATAGGAGTGAACAAGGGTCACAAGGCATGGTCAACGACAGCGAAATTGCAGGGTGAAGCGAAAGTAGGACGACAGGTTCCAAACCAAGAAGATGCTGCCGCAATCTACTGTGCTGTCTGGTTCGGAGTAGCCCTAAGTCCCTAAACCCTAAAACCCTAAACCCTAAACCCCAAACCAGGCTTTTTTTCGGAGGGTCCACGAGCAGGACGAGGCCGGCGAGCCGGGCAGCGGAGGGCTTCGTCTTTTTTTGCCAGTCTTCTCCCGCTTATGAGACTTCTTACTGTTCTCACAGGTCTGATCATCCCTGTCGTTCTTACTACAACTCCTGGAGTGTGCTTTGTATGATTCTTGCGACTACTGCTACTTCCGTGCGTGGTATTGTCAGTACGGTTTGTGATCGTAGTTGTAGAGCTGCAGATCTTTAGAGTGTTGAGGTTTCAAGGCTTCGGACTGATTGGAACCCGTTCACCTTCCAAGTGGTTTACCAAGAACAGGTCAGCATATTGTCGTAGGTCAGCGTGAAGGATGAACAAACAGCTTCGAGTTCTGACCTGCAGTAGTGTTGAGAATCTCGGATCGGAGAACCGCGGTTCTTTCGCAGCATGAATGTCATCGATGTCGCTTGTCTGTTGTCGGGGGGTCAAGTAGGTTGTATTTTCTCTGTAGTTCTAGTCGTTGACACCGTGCAAAACTACTGTTGTCGGTGCGCTCTCGTACTCTTCAATGCTAACTACCAACCACCAATGTTGTTGTCGGCACTAGGGCTGGCTTCACCGTGTTCGTATTGCCATTGTCACCGCTATCATCATTTTCGCTGCCGCTCACGCACGCACGCACGCAACATGTCTTGAGCACGTCGTGCAAGCCACAAACGAGGCGCGGTTCCCATGGAGCAAGGATGAGACAGCACGAAACACAGACAAGCATGCAGAGGTGATTTCAAGATGTGCAAATCTATGCCTCGGAATAGTCCGGGAGGACATCATCAAGGAAGTGCTGCAAAAAAACGAGACAAGAAAGCCACACGACAAATGGGAAAGACAGGCAAGGGAGAGGCGACCGCGCAAAATATGAACAACCTGAAGGTCGGACGGCCGCCCACGACAGGAGCAAGAGTAAAAGAGTAGCAGGAGTCAGCCATCAGAAGGCTGTAGCTTCTTCAGCGACAGAGGCATTGGGAAAGTGGCGTTGCAAAAGTCGTGCGAGATGGCCAGTCGGAGACAAAAGTCTGCCAAGAATCATTCGGTGCAGGGTTTGGGGCTGAGGGTTTGGGCGTTAGGGTTTGTTTTCGAGCCACAAGAAGAGAGCACCAGAGCAGCTGGCCAGTCCGAGACAAACCCGAGTGTGCACGATGGGGTCGAGGCAGAGGACCACCCAGGTCTTCTATTGATGCTACCCCAATCCCGAAACCCTAAACTTCCAGCCCCAAGCCCTAAACCCGAAATCCTAAAGCCTGGACCTAAACCCTAAACCCTAAAGCCTAAGTAGACCCTAAGACCAAACCCCGGAACTCTGCCCAAAAACTCCGAAACCCTAAAGTCCCCTTTCTTCCTCGCAGGGCGCCAGAGTAAGAAGCCCTCCAGCTTGGCGAGCGCAGGTGGGAGCTACGGTTTTCTTGGGGCTTAGAGGGTTTGGGGTTGAGGGCTTCAGGTTTTCGGCTTTCGACATTGCTGGGCTCTATGGCCTTGGCTCGGACCTTTATGATGTTCCCGGTTTTTGATGAGCTTTCATTGGGCTGGCTTTCGGGTTCAGCAAGGTTTGAGACTGAGAGGCTTGGGGTTTTGCGGCTTGCGTGGGCCATGCCGTACCATAGAGGCTCAGTATAAACATCGTATGAGCACGCATGTACTCAACCGTGTCCCGTGTGACGCCGCCAAAAGCTCTTCAATGCTAAACAATCCGTTATGGAGCTAGAACCCTAAACGCTAACCTAAACCCTATTGTACCACCATGACTCCAAATTCGGGCCTGCCAGGGAGTGGCGCAGGGCATCCTGCTGCCAGCGAAGGACACCGGAATAAGACTCTATGGGGTTTCGATAGGTTTTTGGGTGGGTTCAGTCTATCGGCTCAAAAAAGACATGGCCACAGAAATGCACATCGGGGTCTCAGTCGCAAAACTTTACAGACCAAGCCGAACCTCCCCAGCCGTCAGCACGAAGCCATAGTGACCGAGCACCACAAACCCCGCAACCTCACACAGGGATACAGTAAAATGTCAAGCCAGAGGCCTAAACCCTCAAGCGCGAAAAAGGCAGCCACCCCGCCCAAAGCCAGGGAGCCGTCTGGGAAAGCGGGCAGCCAGTTTAGCGAGTGCAGGCGGAGCTCATTGGAGGGGTGTTGTGAATTCGGGTTCCTTTTGATATGTCTTTCAAGGGATTATGAACGGGGCCGTTGGGGAATGCCAGGCACAAGGGCTCAGAGTAAGTTGCATCTGTTACGGCTAGCGATTTTGCAATGTTAAGGTCTAGGGCCACCATTTGCTACAGGAGGGACCGGCTCTCCGCTTGGTGATCTCAGGTTGCAGGAATCTTGAGGTAAATATTTCAAACGTCAGGTGGCCATCTACCTTTGTAAGGAAACCCACCCTAAAACGCGGCACCTAAAGGTTGTTCTCCGGAGCTCTGTGCCAGGAAGTGCAGCAGACAAGCGACCAGCTAGCGAAGGCCGACTCTTGCCGACGGTGAAATAGGGACCTTAACAATTAGAACAGGGTTTGGGATAATAAGGCCCCCCAACAATAGACTTGGTAATTATTTAGGCCTCTACATTACGGCTACTGCTGACACCACGGCGCTTATTCCTGCTCTGACTCCTTGGGACAGGACCCAGAGAAGGAGCGAAACTCTCGCATACGCTCACAGAACACACAAAAGCATGCAGAAAGCCTGGTGGCCACAAGCGCACCGCTTTCCTTCCATTACTGCCTCCGCTGCTGCTGTTGCTACGATTGCAACTACTACAGCTGCCGTGCGTGGTGGCTGACAGGCAAAACAACGAGGCGCTACGGAGCTCTGTCGTTGCTGATGCAAACCTCCAATCCCATGTAACCCCTAGGCCGACATTTCTATTTCAGTCTCCTGTTCCAGTCCACTTACATCGGGGTTCACGATTGGGAGCAATCACCATCATCATCATCATCATCATCATCATCATCAGCAACATCAGCAGCATCATCATCATCACCATCATCAGCATCACCATCATCATCATCATCATCTTCAGCTTCTGCTTCAGCTTCAACTCATCTTCATTTTCATCTTCATCATCATCGTCGTTGCCATCATCACCATGATAATCGCCATCACCATGACCATTAGCCTTTCCACCAGCAACACCACCATAGTCATCAACACCACTATCATCACTATCATCACCACCATCATCATCATCGTCAATCACCATCACCATCACCATCATCATCGTCGCTTCGTCATAATCATGCTCATCAACATCATCGCCAACATCATCACAATCCTCCTACTCTTCGTCCTCATCACGACCATCATCATCATCTTCTTCTTCTCTTCATCGCCATCATCATCCTCATCACCAGTTTCGTCTTCATCATCGCCATCATCATCATCATCATCTTCTTCTTCATAATCATCATCACCATCGTGATGATCATCTCATCATTTTTGTCAGCATCATCTTCTTCTTCATCAGCATCATCAACATTGTCATCACGTCGTCATCACCATTACATGGTTATCATCATCATCGCCGCCATCATCACCATGACAATCACGTTCATCGCCATGACCGGCAGCATCACCACCAGCTCCACCACCATCATGATCACCGACACCAACACCGTCATTGTCATCATCATCATCATCATCGTCATCGTCATCATCACCATCACCGTCACCACCATCATCATCATCACCATCACCATCACCATCACCATCATCAGCACCACCATCATCATGATCATGGTCATTACACTGATGACATTAGTAACATTGTCCTCTTCCTTGACTCATTCTCTTTTTTTATCTCCCTGATGTTCCTCCGGCCTCGCAGTGGCCGTGTTTCTCCTCCGCCAGCATGACGATGATGTTGGCGACGACGATGATGATGCTGATGACGGTTAGGCTGACTATGCTGATAGCATAGAAAATTAAAAGCAGCGTCACCGTTCTTTGGCCCCAATATCAGAACTCGAGCAGCCAAGCAGGTCTAGAATCTGCTCTCAGGTTGCTTAGTTTGTCTGAGCAGTTTGCTGAAGCCACAACTATGTGTAAGCAGTTGGAGCTGTGTTTTTCACAAAGCCTGCAACAACTTGGGATTGCGTTTCGCCGGGATCGCAGGGATTTTTACGAATATCAGAAGTGACATGATGACTGTGACCTGGGTTGTTACCCTTACTACGGCTAGTACTAGTACTAATACAACTACTTGAAGTACGAATTACTGCTGCTGCTGCTGCTGCTGCTGCTGCTGCTGCTATTACTACTACTACTACTACTACTACTACCAACTACTACTACTACTACTACCACCACTACTACTGCTGCTACTAACGGCAACAATGTTCCTCGGCTCCTGCGGTTTAGTCCCAATACCTGCGCAAGCCTCAAGCTTTTGCATTTGGTTTCCCTTGCTCTCTATCAAAGCCCGATACTGCACTGTGTGCCAGTTGAGTCCAATGCTTCTGCATCGACAGCTGCCGGCATCCCAGGGGCCGAAAGGCTTGCTATATGAAGGGTAGAGATGAATAGAGATGAATGTAGGTGGAGAAATCCCCAAAAAGGTCGTGTATATGGGATCCTTAGTCCTACCTACCTGCAGGCCCCATTTGTTGGCCCCTTCTTCATAGTCTCTAAGCCCTGAGCCCAAGGAACCTGAAGGGTAACAAGAACCAACAAGAGCAGAGAGACACCGCAACAGCAGTCGCAGGCCCAACACACGAAGCACTTAGGCACCAACCCCAGCCCTACAGCGCTCTGAAACCTGATATCCGAAGCCTTGATCCGTGTCCGCCAAGCCAGCTGCCAAATCTGGACGGGTACTGCCGAACGTGTAGTCTCTCAGCATCTTAACATTTGACAATACCGTTGTGACAGATTGTTATTGCCCATGGACAAAGAGGCCAAGCGCCCGCGAGTCCTTCATTGAAGCTCTGATGGACTTTGCGCCCTACGGCGCTTGAGTTCTCGAGACGAGACGGAAGATTGGCGGTTTTCGTCTTGCGAGAGCATGATCGAGTTCTGCTTGGGTTTTATGGTCTCTGGCATGAAGTCGGCAGCATCGTACGATGTTGTGTATGTAAACTGGGCAGACAGCAAATTGAGTAGATAGGCAAAGTAATTAGTTAAATATGTAAACAAACGCACAAGGGCTCTCACCATCTTGGCAGACAGGTGTCGTGGGAAGTCATGCAGCAATCCTTGACATTTTGCTGTGGCTTGTCTCGAACAGTGACTGATGGCAGATCCTCGAACAGTAGCTTTATACGAAGTTCGTCTCGAACGATCTTTAAGCTCTTGCGCGAGGCGTGTAATGTGCTTTGTGCAGGTATGGATGTACGTGTTGTAGTGCAGTGCAATGCTCTGCCATATCATACAATGCAATGTCTATGCATATTGTACAGTTTGCATGATTATGTATGTATGTGCATTTGCCTGTCCGTCTGTCTAACCGCGTGTATATTTAGATGGCAACTCCACATCATTGTATGTTTGCGTGTCCGTCCATCTGTCTGTGCTTGTGCACGAAAAAACACGCGTGTATGATACACACACACACGCACGCACGCAC